>JAOBRG010275648.1:0-16161 GCA_027574985.1 Umimayanthus nakama | reverse complement strand
CAGAGTTTATATGGAGCTTCGTGCTTCCGTCTCCGTCTCCGCTTCCGTCTCCGTCGCTAGTGTGAACCAAGCTTTAGTGTTATTATTATCGTTATTGTTATTGTTATTATTATTGTTATCATCATCATTATTATCCTTAGTATTAATAATAATGATATAATTATTATTATTAATATTATTACTATTAATTTTGTGTTTGTTGTTGTTGTTATTATTTCATATACCAGATGGGGTTAGCGCTGTTGGTTAGATCTCTGAGTATCAATCAGATGGTCCCGGATTCTAATCCCCGGATTCTTATATACATCATCCATATACAGGAAGTACAAGCCGTTTGTCATGATATTCTATCGACTTTTGAGAAGTCCTGCGGAAAGCACCTAAATATTTGTACACGCTTGCATGTTCTCTTAACTTAATGCTATTTGCTTTTGTATACAGAAGAAAGAGTAAAGAAAGGATGGTGTGAAATCGACCAGCTAATCTGATCCTGTGACGTTATCTGCAAAACTGTGCACCATTAAGCCTGCTCTTAAAGCAGTACTTTGGACTAAGGAGTCAAATTTAAAGAACTTTAGAAAGAATATTAAGTCTTTTAAACACTGAAGAGTAAATCACTAAATGTATACGTTTTATGTGTGCCTTGTTTCGCCGATGAGGTCTGCAACGACATGATATACGGTTTAGCAGACATCCTCGTCCCTGATTCTCTAATTCCAGGGACTCAGATCAGCTGGAAACACGTAGTTGTAAAACACATTTTTTCGGACATCGGCGGGTACACGAGATTCCGATATTCATGACATACAGTCAAATCGTGATGATTCGACTATGAATACGTATCGGGAACAAAGCGGAAAGGTCGACTTATCCAATTGATAAAGACTGGTTGACGAATACTTTATACAATGCGAGTAACTAACTAGAACATAATATCCCGGTGTTTTTGTATATATCGTATTTATTCGAAAAAGCGCCTAATTTGCAACAAGCGCCGAACCTGGAGGCGATAATTTGCTAAGCGCCCAAGCCTCGAATAAAAGGCCTCCCGCAACGAAATCGGCTGCCTGTCACTTATTGATTTGTGTTAGTGTACAATGAGATTATGATAGTTTGAAGGACTCTGCGTAAGATTTTGTTATATCTTAAGGTTTTGTTCTCCATTTGTGTTGATGAAACTTTAAGTTTTAAAACTAAAAATGGTAAAAACTAACTAACAGTCGCTCAGTCTCAAATAATCGCATTCCTCGTATATGCACCTACTTCAGATGTCAAACAAGGCGCTTAATCTAACAAATATGGTAATCAGTTCAATAGCGATTTGTCATTGAAAGACTGCTTGCTATGTTCTTTTGAAGAGTTCAAAATACAAACCTACTTGTTACTTGCGGATCGACGAGTAATTCACACAGTGTGAGTACCTTCCTAGAACCTGATTTTCCGGTATTTTGACGTTTATATAATAAGTTCAAAAAGATTGGACACTTAAAATGTTAATCTGCCGTGTTTCTGGGAAATAGTGTGGAATATATACTTTACCTGTTACCGGCGGGTTTACGAGTACTTCACACAGTGTGATTGTTTTGCCAGAACCTGGGATCCGTATGTTGACATATTGACCCAACTGGGAAGGTGTACACTGAAATGTAGCCGATTGTCCCTGGGGAACACTATGCAGAGCTCCACACTGAGGGTTACTGTTACCATTATTGTCCAAGCTACTTCCTGTAGAAGAACAATGCAAACCGTACTGTAAAACCCTTTTCCTTTAGAACATTTCTTCCTGCTTCCTCAATTCTTAATACGTGGGATAACACGTGCTTGCGGCATCACAAACATCTTTGTCAAAAAATTGTTGCACAGTGAACCCACATTATTTTTCATCTCTTTATTCAATCTTTACTTTTAGCAATGTTTTCTAAGTTTTCATCCGCATTTGACCTTTAAACTCGATTTCTTGCAAGCGAATCAGCTTTGTCTTTTTTATAAACTGATTTTATTTCAGACGAAGTATTGTCTACACTAGTCAAATGGTCCCACACAAACAAAATTTGATCAGAAGTCATTTACACGCTTTTTTATAAGAACAATTTTATAAGAACAACGAGGCTAAAATTTTTCCTAAAGTTAAGAACAAACTAGAACAATCCAGGCTGAAATTTGGAATGACAAATGCAAAGTTTACTCTTTTTCTAACAAAATTCTATTATTTTTCTCAAACTAGATTTTATCCAGCGTTAAAATATTCCAAACGTTGAGATCGGTATAATTTACATTGCAATTTATTCGGCTTGATTCCCGATCACAAATTTGGTGAACTTGCAACTTTAGTTTAGGAGTTACTTCTTACTGTTGTTGTTCTTATGAGTGCTTTTACCCTAGAAGCCTCGAAGAAAAAATAGTTACACAAAGCATTCATCCGATTGACATGAAATTTGCTAAATACAACAAACTTCATGTTTACTTTCAATTAAGCGAAACCGTGTGGTGCCTAATTGGTTTCCATGGTAACAATATTCAAACATACGACGTCACAGGCGCCCGTCATCTTGGATTTTTAAATCTTAGATTTTGGTCAAATTTCAACTTTTGAACCTCAAATTGACGAGAAAGCAGCATTTAGCGGTTGAAACACCCAAACTACATAGAATCCATTGTGAGGTTGTCAGTGTTAAGTAAGTTTCTAGCAAGAAATTGAAACTTCGTAATCATTTCACAAGCTGCGTGACTTTTTGCGATTACGTCATTACTTGTCAAAAGATGTGTTCACTAACAAGGAGCAATTGTACCAAAGCTTTTGACAGTCGGTCAAGCAGCATTAATTTAAGGCCAAATAATATCTGACATGTCTGATATCGATATGTGTTAGAATATACTTAAACTTTTGTTCTTGTTGGCTTTTTCTTACACAGAGCTCCATTCAAACCAGCGCTGCTGAACTGGATTCTCTGTCAAATATAGTATAAATAAATAAATAAATAGAAATAAATACACCTAAACGGAATAAGGCCACGTTTTAAGTCTATTTTCACGAGCTGAGCTCTAGCCGCCATCTAGGATGTTTTGATGATTTCAAAAAGGAACTTTATTTTATTTGAAAGTTGTCAAGGATGTTGAAATGGTCTTAGATCAGCTGGGAATGTGATATGTGAAATCTTCCCTATCTGTATACGTTATTAGAAAAAAATTGCCATTCGTAAATGCAGTTGCTCTGACCGCATCTAAATCATGTGTGCAGTCACCAATTGATTTGAAATCATATTGTAATTGAATATCATTTATTCGTTAACACTTACTAACCGACTCTGATCTCAAAGTTTGTCAATCTGTTTCCACAGCAGTCGCCTCTATTTGTCACCCTTATCTCGCTGACGTAATAAGCTTTCCCCAGGTCAACTCGCCACCAAGGGTCGGTGGTGCCGCTGGAAGCTGTGTGGGTACAACTACCATTATGAAAGTTAACGCTATCCTGTAACCCGTCACCGTCAACAGCAAGTGATGCTGCTCCGCTGAATCCTGTGGACGACTGGACGGTTGGCCGTCTAAAAGCAAGACTCAGACCTGCACGGGAAAGTAAAAAGGTAGTTCAGAAAAATGATCTCGTTACAAGGCTGTTTACTTTTCCGAGAAAGACTCTGGTTTGGTCTGGTCACGTGCCAAACAGATTCGAGGTGGTATCCAAAACAATAAATGTAGAAGATATACTTAAGATTGAATCTTGTTCATATTTAGTCTAGTGTCAAAACAAACGCACATGTTCTATTATTTTTGCTGTTACCATCTAGAATATGGATGGCTCCTGACCAGACCCAACCAGAATGTTTCTCTCGGGAGATGAAGGAGCCTGGGTACGAGGTTGACGCAGCTTAATTCTAAACAATAGCCTATTTTAAAAGAGGATGTTAAACTTTATTTGAACCATCCCGGTAAATGAACTGCTTCATATTCCATTTGTGCTATAGAAATCCTAAGTCCGGCCTGATCAGTCGATGACTCGATAATTAATTAACATTTATTCTCTGAAATCGAGGTGCATAGTGGCAAAATATTCACCGACTTTGGAAGCATGGAGGTGAATATTCTAATGCATTGGTGACAACACAATACATTCAGAAAAGTAAGCAAGTATTTTCAGTTTGATCTCTTTTAATTTTTCCAAACATATCAGCAGTAATGGACATACGCTCCGCACAGTTGGCTGCTTCGTTTCCATGCTGAATTTGAAAAAAATACAAGTTTATTGCTTAATTGAAAGTGCAAAATGACTTAACCCCTAAATTGGCAGGCTGTTTTGGTAATCACTTACAGGCAAGGGGGCGCTCGATGAGCCTCCTTCCCCCCAAGATTTGAAACGGTCAAGAATATATACAAGCCCTTTGCCATAATATTAGTGTATGACCTACTAATTAAACTGCATAGTAACAATCACCACTTAATAAGCCGCTGTTGCTATGGTAACAAACACAAAAATCCAAGATGACCATCGATAGCCGCCATCTTGAATTTTAGATTTTTGAGATTTTGCTTAAAGCTAAGAGATTTATTAGAAACAACTAGAAAACAACATTTTATATCCCAAAACTACGAAATAGGTAAGAAAATATGAGTAACTGTGAGTTTTTAATCATTTTTCTTCCAAAAATCGAAAGTTTGACAGCAAACTCTGTTTTCGAGCAATAAGTATGATGACGTCGTGACGTCATTAATGATGTGTTCAATATCGAGGAGTAGCTGCGCAAAGGCGTTTCGTGACTAATTGAGGAGCATAAAATTAAGACCAAGAAAACCGAAGGGGTTTTAACGAATCTCCGGCCCTGCCAGTTTAAGTGGGTACAATACCCTAAAACAAATTCTCCCCAATCTGATAATTTTGCAAATTACAGTCATATTCGAATATGCTGACCCAAAGCTAACGTAAAGTTATCCTAATTAACTATGCTGATACCATGGCAACGTTTTGGTGCGTACTTTTATTGAGTTTTAGTGCCTTACTTTTAGCAGTAGCAAAACCAGAACAGAAAACCAGGCAGAACCACTTCAATACACAAGCTTTTTATCAGAGAAAAATAAATATAAAAATTTGCCAAAAGTAGTTCTTTTCTGATGCAAACTTTCCCACATACATTTTCTCGGTAAGGAAATACAATCCAACAGACCCTGTATCGTTTGTAGCATGTTTCGGAAGCATACCTTGATTTGCCATCAATTTTCATGGCAGCTGCACAATTGCTAGAGTTAATTCATTTCAGGTAAAAACAAAACCCTTCAGAATCAAAAAGGGCCAGAAAATAATTGTTTGAAGTCACATATTTCCACATTAGAAGTAAACATCCACATATTATTGACTAAGTCATACCAAACAATGCAACACAAAATAACCTGAAATGGTCATTTGCACGAAAAAATAGTAAAGCAAAGTTTTCCTAAATTTTTCAATTTCATTGAAAACAAGCAAATGCAAGGACTCGAGTTTACCTTACAAACAAGCTCTTCGAGATCATTTTTATAATGTTTTCTTGATCAATCCAGAGAGAAATCAGCATAAACCAATCCTTCTTCTTCTATAATTTTCAGTTGGTTGTGAAGAAATCTTTAAGAACGAGCCGAACAAGCTCGTTTTTGACAGGCAACCCCGGGAAATCAGCCATTTTGCATAGTTGTGTCGCATTGCATCATGGAAAATCTGTGGTATTTCAGCACGGGAAGGTCTCCCTCCATCCAAATTGTAATTCGAAATAAGTCTTTAACCAGGTTTGCATTCTGCACTAGCAGCTACCTAGACGCTTTTAACTTTCAGTCAACTTCAAGAAATAGAGAATGCAGCCTGGCAAGACATGGCCCCTTGTCCGGGAAAAACCCGTTGCTTGCTCAAGACACAATTCCATTATTAACGACATTTTCGCAGTGGCAATAAACAGTTCTTCGGAACTGACAAGGTTTAAGCCTTCTCAGCTCTTAATAATGAGCTCAGGCACCAACAAATTGAAAAAAATATTCAAAATAATAAGGCAACTGATTTTATTTTGCAAAATTGTTATCTTCTTAAGGGCGTCTTGCCGCCCCGAAATTAATGTATGTCAAACCCAGTCCCTTAGTTTTATTCGTGGAGAAACAAGATATCAAACATACAACATTACAGCTACTGGTTTGAAACGGACTGCTCTGCAGTTTAAGAGTCATCAGCCCCTTGTTATTGAAAACTTCAAAACGCGCTCCCCAGCTTTTTTTCACTGAACGTGTAATGGATTTCAGTGTAGCAACTAACCCCACACTGCAAGTACTGGGAGAAAAAATCAAACTAAGCCAATTCTTTGAAATGTTCAGTTCTCGTGTTTTGCACCTGCCAAATACAACAAATCTGAAATTTATTCATCGTGAAGATTGTTTATACATACTGTATATACGATCATAATTTCAAATAAAGATATTGAAATTTGCAATCAGTGAGACTTTTGAGTAAACTTTGAGAAAATTCCTAAGCTAAAAATATTGTGCGTTAATATGCATTTTGAATTCAAAAGAATTGCGTAAATAAAGTTAACACTCGAGTTCAGGAAAACTTATAAGTTAGGTCAACTTAATTCATCTAAGTTTACAAGAAACTAAATTAAGACCCAGGTGTAACAAATGCAAAACTTGGCGCAAAAGGTGAAAAGACATTCTTAAAACATCCAAGCATCCTTTTAGGGATCGCCCCATTTCATCTCATTTTTTAAACAAAAATCAGCCTGAAATGATCCACCGCACATTGCGCAGAAACCATAGGGAAACATCGTTCTTTACTTACATATCAACAACAACGACATTTACTGTATTTAGTGGCATTGGTGATAAATGATGTATTCGTACATAAGTACTGTAAGAAAGATTCAATGGGCCCGGACAACCAAATTCCTCTTACACGCTTTTTTTTTTATAAAAACAAACTTTATAAGAACACCCAGAACGGCACTGTAAAAAGAATACGGTCAATTGCTAAGTTAGCTAAGCTGATCTGCCAGTTTTAAAATACAGTACGAAAAAAACACATTTATACAAAATAACACATTTACACACATTTATACAAAATAACTACTTTGAATACTTTCTTTATTCTTTTCACACAACAACAAAAAAAAGAAACAAACCGGCATACCTGAGAGTGACAGTTGAGTGCGAGCACCAACCTGCACAGAGATAGTTAAATATATCTTATAGGTATATTAGGATAGATAGATAGATAGATTTTTGAAACAAATAAGAAATATTCTAATCCAAAGTTTTTGACGTAAAGGATCATAATCACTTAAACACAATAATATAAACAAAACTATGAGAAACATTATCGTTGTACGTACCAAAAACAGCAACAAAAACATGTCTGCCTTTGATGTCGCAACAGAATCAAAACTAAAATTTCCTCTCTTAAAACAGTGGAATAGTCGTTCGTTTCCTTGGTTTCTGAAATGTTTGTCCTTTCCAACTGAGAGAAACAATTCCAGAACTAGAAGCGTATTAGTCAGCCAAGAAAACTGCCTCGGTCATTGAAGAAGACCACCTGTCCCGCCCAAGCCACTTCACATTTGGTGGTGTGAGGAAATTTTGTGATAGATTAAGGAAGCTCAAAAACGATGCACTGGGTTGTAAGATTTCCAACAATTATACCAAGACTGACTGATACTAATTCAATAATCCGGTTTGAGGAAATTAAAAATTCAAGGTAACTCCAAAGAAAAATTTTTTGTTCTAAATCTTTTAATGACGTCATGCTATTTCTGCGTATCTTAGCTCAAGTTGACGTTTTTTATTCATGAATCAGCTTTATGTTGTCTGTTCTCACGTCGGCTCGCACAACCTGCCTAAAATCCAGATTGATCTACTGTGGCCCGGTACTTTGGAATAAATTACCACCCATTTTGTACTGGCAGACAGAATCGTAATAACTTGTCATTTGAAGTATGTTAATATTAGAACAAAGCCAAATCTCTATCATCAAGTATAAGTATCACGTGAAAGCGTCCTTTCTCTTGAAATTCTAATAAATACAACGTTAAATATAGCAAATCTTAATATCGTGCAGTGAAACTGGAAATCCATACTAATTAAAAATTGGGCAGTTGTTCGCGGTTTTACCAAATGCTTCTAGAACATGAACTTAGACTGATGAACATTTGCACGTGTTAACACTCGTACTTGAGTTATCAGTGACATACTTTTGCTTCGCGATTTAATTATCAACAGCAAAAATTTTGCTTTATTATTCGAAACTGAACTTCATGCCGGTGATATAGACATTGGTCCCTTTTGAGTCTCTAGTCAAGCTTTTGAAAACAAAATCAACACTTATTTTAATGCATAACAAATTGGTTCTCAATATTCAGATATTTTCGTAATCCAAATTGGGCCGGGGTATAAATCTTAGTATCGAAGTCTTCCTTCAAACGCAGTCGATTTAAAAAAGAACCATTATGGTTACTAAGTAAATATTAAACGGACCCATCAAATGCAAATGTGATTCTGTGCTGAAATAGGATTATCGACTACAAAGAAATACCCCCAATTATTAACCAATAAGTAAGAATTATTTTTCGTTTTTCACTTCGAGTAAATTAGCTCCAAAGAACAAAGTTCATTTTTCAATCTATCTTGTGAGAAAAAAAACATCCACACACCCTTAATCTCCTTCACAGCATGACTTCCCCTTGCAAAACATTAGATATAGTCTAACCTAAGATCCATAATTTACATACCATATTTCTTTTTTTCCGTCCTTGAATAGAAGCTGCACCTGAGAGCCGAAATACTAATAAATGCTGTCCTCGAATAAACGCCACACCCTGTAAGTAAAGTTTGAAAGGCACAGACAAATATCTGCAACATAAATTTTTCTGAGATCTTACGCTTTTACTAGCGCAATAAATTGTAGTTTAAAAATTGTAAAAGCTTGACCGGTACAGCCAGACAAAGAACTGTACCTTTTTAAGTAAAGTTACGGTAGGTTGCTAAAAAATAAACAGCATTTTAAACGAACGCCGCCTTCGAATAAACGCCGCCCTCGATTAAACGCCTCGCTCAATAAAGGAAAAATTTAATAAACGCGGCGGCGTTTATTTGAGGAAATATGGTAGTTTAAGTTTGCACCATCCCAAGGGGGACATCACGCAAACAATAAGTGTAAATTTATAAAAACCCACATGCTGTAGCTTTGTAGATAGACTTTAAAGGGAAAACATTGCCAATTGAATTTACCCCCGTTAAATTTAAAACACTTGGGTCGTGTTCTACAAGAATTTTGAAACCTGGATAAAACATTTTATTGGTGCAGTTTGTTGCATTAGATTATAGTTCTAAGGAAAAAGTGTGTCTCAAAATATCTTTGTGTCCCTTCAGGGCTTACAACATAAGACTATGGTTGCCCCGCGCCGGTCCACCTTTCGTTGGTTGGATATTAAAATAATTATTCCAGTTGCTTCTTGAGGTACATTTTATACATTGTTGGCAATTTTGCATTCATTCTCATTGCTTCAAGAGGGTTCCACTGTATGTGTTGCACTAATGCAGTATGTTGGTCACACTCGCTTCTTGAACGTTTGGTCCAGTACAAAAATGTGCTGTTTTTCTTTGAACCTGTTCAGGGGATGCTTGATCTTACTTTAGTAAGAGCCCAGTACGGTGAGTGGAGTTTTTGCTTTGAAAGAGTCGTCTAGTCGGCTTCCTTCAATGAACTTGGACAGTTCCACAGATTTTATTTGATCAGTCCAAAGTCAATGTTCTCTTTGAATGTAACGCTTCTAATGTGAGGTGTTCATCTCATCGAGCACAACTCCCAGTGTTGGACGATTTTAGTTCATAGACTTGATTTTCGACGCCGTGTCAGAAAGAAATTAAATCAAACAAGCAGCGAACCACATTTTCCGTAATAGTCAAATTTCTTTAAAATACGGCGATGAGGAACTTTGTCAAAAGCTCTAGAGAATTTGATTTCCAATTTCTTGGAAAGAGCATACGAGCTGTGTTTCGGCTGACCTTTTCGCTCTAAAGCCGTGATGATGGTCGGAGAGCCTTCATATTGTAAAACGTGCTTCACGATATGGCTCTGCACATTAAGCTCAAGCAGCTTTGATGCAATACAAGTAAGTGATATGAGCTTTTAGTTTGC
The DNA here is from genome assembly GCA_027574985.1 of Umimayanthus nakama. NCBI lineage: Eukaryota > Metazoa > Cnidaria > Anthozoa > Zoantharia > Parazoanthidae > Umimayanthus > Umimayanthus nakama. Next base: position 6,023 of record JAOBRG010275648.1, on the reverse strand, counting down.
TTGGTTTGATTTTTCCATTCTTGTGAATAGCACATATTCTTATTTTCTTTTTCCATTGGTTGGGTACAGTTCCAGTGTTGTTAGGTTCCTAGGTTACGCCAAATTGATTTTTCAATAGTTCTTGGGCATTTAAAAATTAAGTTATTTTTGTTTTAACAATTATATATATTTTCAGGCAGTCTACCTTGAAGGGCCCTAGGCCTGTTGTAGTCCGGTCTCGATGTGTAAATCTTTTATTTACATTGCCTTAATATCCAGTGGAAGCTCAATAAATAGATAATAAAGCATTTCCTTCAAACACCAAGGTGGAATTCAATCTGGTTTTGTCGCCCTTTAGAATACTTATTTGCTTTTGCACTCCAACAGTTGTAATGGTTTCTATCTTTTCCTTGTAAAAAACACTGAAAAACTGGTTGTGCTTTAGCTCTCGGTTCGAGAAAGAAAAGAAACAAAGTACTTTGTTTCCAACTTTTAGGACTTGAGCATCCAGACGGTAAGGCATGACAGGACCTCTAATTTCTCGAATTACAGTAAAGTGCTTTGCCGGTTTAAAATTTCATTTGACACGTGTTCAGGTCTATTGATGGAATGTTTGGTAAAATAAAGGCTGCCCGTAATTTTTTTTCATGTATGGTTTTATCTTTTGTAGATGTCAATGCTCTTTGAAGAAGCTGTATTTGTGCATTACTTCGTTTTGGGAATAGACCATAAAGTAACGCGTGCTTAAGTGACAATCATCGTCATAGTTCGCAAGCTCTCGTAATAATGGAAGGTATCGTTGGTTGACTGCAAATCGCGAGGGTACTGAGCTGCTGTAGCGTTATTCAGTTGGCAGAGCAGAGCTGAAGGGTCGTAGTTGAAAGACAAACACCCCCGAGTAAGAAGACAGTACGTGAGGCACGACGTTACATCTTTGACAGAATCTTCATTGTTTGTCACGTGGTAGTGCAGCGCCTTTCTCTGTGCTACAAAGGCAAACAATCTTGCCTCATTTTGGGTGTTGCCTGAAAATTAAAACAGCGATTTAGAGGGAGAAAATACTCAAAGAGAAGGTATGAAATACAACAGGAGCATTTAAAGCGTTTTGGGTTTAGTAATGAATGCTTTCTTGTTAGCTGTTTTATAACCTTCAGTATAAAACTCATTTAGTTTCGCAAAAACAGTTGAAAATTATGCTTTTTGTGTTAAAACAGAGCAGAAATTGAATTCATACAAAAACAGCAACGAAAAAACTAAAAGTGCACTAAATATATTGCTTTTTTACCAGTACGATTTATGTAGCATTCTTTTCATACGTGGCACAACTGCAAACAGTGTTGGGTACTGTGTCTTACATATTTAGGATACTCACTGATGAAAGGACTGCATAACAAGGTATTAAGGTTTAAAATTTTGAGGTTGTCGTGGTTTAACGATTTGCAACTTAAACAGTTGACGACGCAGATGACATTCGTCTGAACATGCTTCTGGAGCTAGGAAGAAAGAGCATAAGTTGTTGTGTATGCCTGTCACTGTTTGTGTGAATTTTCCTAAGTCTTTGTGTGGTGCTGCCTTTTTGTATGGTTTGTGCGTGTTACTTGACTGTGTACTGTGGGTATATCTACACACACGTAGACTAACCTCGGGTTATTACAGCTATCACAGTACCTCATTTTAGTAAATAGATTATGGTTTTATTTTTTACTGTAATGTGAGTTCTCTGGTGTACATGAAGTTGCTGTTGTTGGTATTGTTGTCGAGTTCGGCGAGTTGAAGACATGAGCTAGCTTTCTTCTTCCAAAGCAAGGAATAAAATGAAGAAGACTTTTGATTCAAATCAGATGATGTTTGAAGGTATGTTTTCACAGAAAGCATAACGTAAATAAATCTTTGTTTCAGTCCACAACTTTGATTTATTTTAACAAGAATTGGCATATAAATGTATCAATAAGAAGAAATAATTTCAGTTAAAATCCACGGATTGGCACGGATTTGCAGACTGTAGACTGTGAAACGATATTTTAATCTAAAAAGAAACAGAGCTGTTTTGGAAAATAGAAAACAGTTTTATAATCAATATCATGCTTGGTTATCAAATCTATACCGAGTGAGAGAGTACGACAGTATGTTAAATGTTGATGCATAGTAGAGCACTACTTTACCTGTATCTTGGTTATAATCCACTGAGCAATATTTCCCATAAAAATATATTGGATTCAATTTGTAGCTGTAAAACCCAGGACATTTCCTCACAAGGATCATTGCAGACACATAGCACTTGTTCTTGTCCAGGTGAAAACAAACCGTTCGCTGGACAATGCCGTCTTTGATCGCTGGCAGTTTACCTTTCATCCATCCGGGACCATCGGTACTACAGCTGTCTTCAGGAACCCATTCACGTGGTATCTAAATTAAAAAGTTGGTGAGGTTAAGCCCTTGGCTGATAAAAAAGTACAAACACACACAAACACACAAACACATACATATATACACATGCACTTACGCATACAGAAACACATGTACAAACACAGTATTACGCACACATATACATACATATTCGCATGCGCTTACGCGTTCACATGCACATGCGCGTACACATACACATACACATACACAAACACACTTACACACTACATACCATACAAACGGATTACGTATTACACGATTCATGTTACACTTTATACGCTTTTAACCCTAGAAGGCATAAGATAATACTAGTTACACGAAGGCATAAGGGGAGGGTCAATCGGACATCCTTCCCCCCCCCCCTCCACTTTTAACACCTTTCATCCGATTGACTTGATCTTAGGAATATAGAAAGAACTTTCATTATACTTTCAATTTATTGAAATTACATTATTTTAAATTGGTTTTCATGGCAACTACATTAAAAATGACGTCACTGCGACCGCAATCTTAGATTAACAATTTTTCAAATGTTTGAATTGAACACTGAAAATGGTGGGAAAACAACATTTAGCAATAGGGAAATACAAAACTGTAAGAAATAACATTAAGTTCTTAGCATTTAGGGGAAAACAGTCGCATTTTTAGCGAAAACTTGACTTTTGTAACCAACACACAGGCTGCGTGAGTTATTATGAAGACGTCATCAATCATGACGTCATCTATCTAATTCAAGTCAAAAATGTGTTAACAAACAATAGACAGTTGTGCCAAAGCTTCTGGAAATCGGTCAAAGGACAAAAAATGTAAGCCAAACGAGGGGGAGGAGGATTGGCCCCCACCCCACTATCCCACCCCCCACCCCCTCCTTTTGCCTTTTCGGTTTAGTTATACACCTACAAATTCACAGCAAAATAAGATGGTTCACACATAATCGTGAACATGGTTCCCATTAGTCCTACCTGCCTTGGAACTCCTTTGGAACCTTCAAACTTGTACCACTTGTTGGGTTGAAGGTTATCGTCTCTTAATAGCTTTGATGATATAGAGTCTATATGCCTATTGGCTCCTGAAAGTGCTGTTACTTCGGTGCACGATTTGTACTCAGCTAAAGACAAAGAAACCATTTATGAGTGACTTTTTGTAACAAACTAAATTTACAATGGTCAATGTTACGAGTGGACATTTTCACTACTATTGTGATGACGGAAATATTGGAAGTTTCTATAAGTTTTCATAATGTTTTTAGAGAAGTTTGTTGAAATACCGTTTCAAAATCTTTTTTACTTTGACCACACGAAGGGAATAGGCCTTTTGCAACAACAGGTCACATGGTGCAAAGTCCGCCATACTAGAAAGGAAAAGAATGGGCAAGTTTCCACAGAAGAAATGTAAACAAAGAAAAATCAGACTTTCTAAATACTTGCGTATTCTTTTGTAGGCTGGCACATTTCTTTTGCAATCTAGTATGGCGGATTTTGCACCATGTGACCTGCTGTTGCAAAAGGCCTATTATGGATAGGGTGTTTTCCCAATACTAATGAGCCCATGTGCTACCCCATTTGAAAATAAGGATAAAGTATACATCCTTTTCCTGAAATTTTGAAGAGACACTGCAGTTTTGAATCACGCTGGACGTGTTTTTCAACTAAAAGTTTATTTGACTATATTATACATAGTGTGACTAAGGAAGATGCATAGATAGGTCAACTTTGATAAGAAGTGTGCAAGACTTTGAATTTTAGGAGCAAATGGGAAACATAACGAAAAGAAGTGTTTTAGTGATGGTTGAAGTTGGGCTTTAGTATGAGTACAATTGACAAGAATGAGACTAAGTAAACCTAAGAATCATAAGGCCATTGCTAGAGATAACTTGTGTAGTTTTTTCTATATTCATACTGAGGTCAAGTTTAAGAGTCATGCGCAGTGCAGGCTCCATGACTTAGCATTCCTATGGGTTACACCCTAGTTTTGATTACTGAAACTCGTCAAAAAATCTACTCCTTTTTTCTTAAGGTTTTAGTGTGGTTATTGTTCAGACGCAGTTTCCTGGTGTGATAAAATTTGCACACTAGCAATCTCGTTGTGGTCACTATACTGTAAGTGTTATATAAAACGTTTTGCAAAGGGATGTTTGCTCGAAAATATTTGGGATACCATAAACACGTTGCGAAGCATCAACCATTAAAGACTAAGGTAAACCACGTGTGTTAGTGTTTGATTGACATATTTAGAGTTGGACAGTCACTATATAAGCGGTTGTTGCAACAGCTACATCGCCATTCCTTTGGCAGTCTGCACTCATCAGTGCCTAATACTTTTACTATCAGTCTCTATTGTACACCTTGCAGCGAAAGAGCAATAAACAGAAAGGTCTTCCCGAACATCTGCCTCGAATGAGTTACTATACACAGCTAAGACCTCACCCATCCAACCCGGCATATCCACTATTCTGCTAAACTCAAAAAAAAACAATTTGCCACTTCAATTTGTGAGTTTTGCTAAAAACTTAGTTTAATAATAACCAAAAAATATAAGACGGCAGGTTTTTAAGTTCACCCTTCATCACAATAACATTAATAATAGTAACAGCAACAGCAACAGCAACAACAACAATTATAATAACTATAATAATAATTATGATAATTATAATAATAATAATAATAATAATGATGATGATAATAAAACTAGAATAAGAAAAACACCAGTATTAGTAATATAATTATTAGTTTATTAGTCGTAGAAATAATGATAATAGTAATAGTAATAATTATAAAAACAGCTTTTTTGCTCCGGTTACACCGGCAAACTCTAAAAAACCTAAGTGAAAAAAATGACTAAAAGTTTTCAAATAGTTACATTTATATAATAAAAGACGAACTCTTTTGATAAGGTTGATCTAAATGTGAATCAAGATAGACACTAAAAGAAAAAAAATTTCAATAACAAAAAGTACCTATCTTCACAAAACTTCTTCCTCCCTAAAATAGGTAGTGTTCCGTAAAAAGTTCGTAATCATTCAGAATTAACTTTCAAAAGATACATTATGAATCAAATAATTAGACTGTTAGTATGCTCATTTCTACCCCCTCAGGTAAAAAAGGGAAGTTGCACACGATTTTATGAAGCTCCGAGCCTTTTCACACTCCTAACCTTGAAAGAGTTATGTGAAAACTATCTCTTCTTAAAGTTTTAAACTGTCTATATCGATATTTCACGTACATGTAGAATTAAGTATGTTTTGCCATTGCACGCACGTTTGCTTTTTCATAACAGTGTTGTTCTTCCAATTTGTGATTACACAGACCTTGCGTGGGGAGACAAAAATAATGCTAAGTAACCATAATGGATGGTTTGCAAGTTATGCATCGGCCATTATTGATGGGAAACATCCTGTATAGGTCTTGTTATTTATTATGGTCCCTTTGGCCGTTCCTTTAAACTTGGTAATGACAAAGTGGTAGATCATCAAACTTGATCAAAAACGAAGATGATGAACTTGTGGAAGGATAATTAATGTAGCCTTAACTTAAAGGCTGGAAATTGCATCCTAAAATCTAAACTAATTTGTAGAGGTAATCATACGACTTTGAGTGCAATTTGGAATTAATTTGCACGAGTGAGTTTTTCAAAAAGTA
>JAOBRG010275537.1:0-16164 GCA_027574985.1 Umimayanthus nakama | reverse complement strand
ATGAGCTCAGTAAGCGTGTCAAATAATTACAGCAAATGTATGAGATTTTCAGATCTCCTCGAACTTTACGAATTGTCAGCCAGTGACGTAACAAAGAATATGTTGAACAAAAAATGTGCTACTAACTAGTAAAAAAGTAGAATTAAACTTCTACTGAAAGGCAACAAATAGGTACCTTGATGGTCTTAAAGACAAATCAAACTTCTCTTCTCCCTTGGTGGCAAGTATGTAACATCTGCAAAGTAATAATAATAATAATAGTAATAATAATAATAATAATAGTAACAATAATAGTAATAATAAAATATAATAATAACAACAACAATAGTAATACTTCTCCTACTAATAATAATGATAATAATAATAATAATAATAACAAAAAAAGTAATAATACCTATAATAATAATAATAATTTTACTAAATACAATAATAATCTCCAATACTTATACAGCGTAGAATACAGCATGTATATGATCTGAATGGTCAAAGGCACGCGCGTACGTTTCTTCCCACTACAACTCTCCAAATTCCCGTTCTTTAGCCGGCCGGAGCGGGAGAGCTGAGCGGCTCTGATCTATGAGCAGGACCATGCTGGCCAGAACCAGTTCTGAGAACTCGTGCGTTCCATTTAGGAACTGACTGGTCGGACCTGCCAGACAGGACAAGTGGAAAGCGACCTAAGATTGCATCATTCTAGCATTCTTCGACCTGCATAGAATAAAACTAAAGTTTCTAATGGCCACGTTCGACTTGAGAAATGGAACAAGTCTTTGTTATACTTACTTGACAAACTGCTGCAGTTGGAACTTACTGAGCGGCTCTGCTTCGTACTGGTCATGCAAGTCAACCAGAGTCGCCATTCCACACTTATGAAAAGGAAGCTGAACTAACAACCCTGAGCCGGGCAATATTTTGCTGATCCTGCCCAATACTAGAAGCCCCCTCTCAAGCTTGCTGTCTGGTTTCACTATAAGCAAAGAAGGACAAATTAGCGAACAACAGTAAAAAAAATTCCCATGTGGTTAAGTTTATATTCAAGTTTACATTTTGGCAGATAAAAAAAAAGAATGTGTTTTCTTCCCTTTTTCTCGCTTTTTAACTTTCTGTCGATTCTCATTTATGACATTCTATAGAGCCCTCACCACATCACCAAGACTAACCTACTTTTTTTCAGCAAGTGCGGATTTTTCTATGCACTCTGAGGTAGCATTTAAAGAGGTATACCAACAGCATAACATGCTTGTCGGACGGTTTGGCAAAGGGATGCCATCTGGATGTTGAGAACTTACATGACTGAAAACCAGACAAGCGAGTCTTTACATTTACACTTCACTAAAAATAAAAACGGAGTAGCAGGTTATTGACGCACCTGTCAGAGAGAGATCCAGTACACCGTGTGACTTGTCCACCCCCAAGACAACACACTTGTAAGCTGACCCAGGCTTGAAGTGTGAAGCAGCTTTCTTCAGGACCTATGTAAATAAGGTACTGAGTTATGCTGGTCACAGGAGACACAAATCGCTTTTAAAAAAGTGGAAGGGAAGAGAGAACTCCGCCAAATTTAAGAGTTCAATGTTTTAAAGAAATATAGTGAACAACGTGAACCAAATGTTGGCGAGTTAATTGATTGCAGGTGGCTCGTTTCAGGAATTTACACTTCTTCGTTCTCATAGCAGTACTTTGGAATGAGAATCAGTTTAAGTCTTATAAGGAACTTCTGGAAAGAAGAACAAGTCTTCTAGACATTGAAGAGTTAATCATTAAGTGCATAAATTTTATTAGCATCAACTCCGCGCTCCTTGTCTCGCGAATGGGGCCTGGAACGATATGATATACGGTTGTGCAGATGTCCTCGCCCCTGGTTGGCAAAATCCAGGGACTCAGATCAGCTGGATGGACTGTTTTTGGTTGTGGCAGATGCTTCGACGACCAGTTAGGAAGTCATCTTCAAGGTCAATGTTAGGTCGGTAAACACATTTTAAACTTCCTTGCAGGTTGTCAACACGTCAGCCACATCCGATAACAGTCCATTTCATGGCTACACCAACCGAGACGACCAACCATACATCAGTTTAAATTCACCTTGGTTCAGACCTTTCACTGTATCAAATACTTAAACTGTACCTCAATATCTGTAGATAAATGAAGTAGTTGGATCCTTCCACTCACAGATGTACTGACCATAGTCCATACGCAGAAATCAGACGTCTGTGTGTAAAAAAAAGAGAACATTTTATCTTCTGAATACAGTTATATTAATTTGTTATTAACAAGAAACACAAAAAATCACTACATTATTTTCTTCCTGAATCATCTTTACAACTAGCAATAGCAATGTTTGTAACAAATGCCCTTCAAAGCCCAGTTAACAGTTGTGAGATACGCACAAGAAAAAGAACAATCATAAACAACAGTTGTTCAGACTTGTGAGATAATCAAAAAAATGAGCACACTGAGAAAATAACCGTACTTTTGTTTGTTGGTTATGGTTTTTCACAGTGTTCAAACTCACAGCCACACTTTTAAAATTTTACTTTACTTAAAAATTTTCTAGTTAAAGTAAGGGTCATAAGGCTCTCAAGTGAAAGAGATGACTGCAATACTAATAGAAACCGCCAGTTTCGTACATTCGCGTGAATCTTAGGCGAAATTTTATTTGCCAATAACAAAATTATTGTGTGAAGATGACATTGTCACTTTCCATACACAGTTACCAATACTTTCACAGTGCTGTGCACATCGCTGTTATACTAATGTAAACATCACTGTCAGAGCATTGTCAGCTTTTACCGCAGTCACACTGATGTGCACAAATGTTACACAGTTGTTAGTTTACATTGCTGACACACTAATGTCCCTGTCATTGCTGTCACAGTGTGGTTTAGGCCACCGCTGTCACAGCACCATTAAGTACTCTGCTGTCCCAATACTGTCATTACCACTGATGTCACAGTAGTGGCAATTGTCATTGCAGTGATACTAGTGTGGACAGCAGTGTGACAGTACTATAAATCTCAACTGCTGCTCCATCGCTGTGGGATTCCTGCTGTGTATAAGGACATCATGTTTGAGGAATCAAAGCTGACCACTCTTGTAAGAAAAGAGAAGCGTTTTTTGTTCTTTTAGGTCTCTGCTTGTACTTTTGTTTTATTGATGCGAACACCTATGAATCAGGCTTTATTGATATTTAGTACACGAATTTTGTTATCGCACAACTGTCCAGCAAGGTTAGCATTCGTTCACAATACTCAAAAAAGTTATGATCTTCTCCTAAGCCTAACCTTGACCACAACACTAATACAAACATCATATTGTCTCCTTGCAAAATTTATTTAAAAATGCTGATTGGTTGTCAGAGTAAGGGAGTTGACCATCCTGCTTAAATTTTCTAAGATCTGGTGAGAAATTTTCCAAACTGTTTACAGAAAACGTATGCAGACAGGTTATGCATCACTTGTTACTTTTGGGAAAAGAAGGGTAGCGCGGCAGAATCTGGAAAATACCATTTCTCTGAGCCGAAAAACTGGCAAAAGAAAAGTGCAAAAACACAAAGATAAAACAACAAAGAGAAGTAAGAATCTGAAAAAAAATTCCCGTCAAAAGGTCGTTTCCTTACAAAAGTATTAACCTTTGAAATACACATACCGATTTCACAAAGCATCCGACTTCTTCCCCAACCTTATAATCCTCAAGTGCCTTCTCTGCAATTTCATCAGTGCTGTCAGGAGATCCGCTTGCAAGGTCACTGGAAAGCAATTCAGACATCTTGAACCTTCTTCAGAGCTATATGAAGATTTTTGAAGCTGAGAGTATTTACTCGTTTAACACTCTGAACAACTCTAAAATTTTTAAAACAACAATCTCTATAAATGAAATGCAACGTGATAAATCGGCTAAGAATATGCAAACGTTCGTAGTTTACTTATTCCGCAGTGGACAATCATTGTTAATGAAGCCCTATAAATATAAATCTACCTAACACTAAGCAACGAACCTTGGTCTCATGGAAAGCTCGGCTACGGCTTTGGAGAAATTCTTGTGAGATACTGGAAGAAACCTGTGGTTCGATAAATATTAGTTGAATTAACACAACCATGTTACACGATACTGGTTAACACTTAATGTAAAATGCAAAATGTGAACAACTACAAGAATTTTCTGGACACTCGTCCGATTTCTACTTTACCCAAAGATTTTTATTTACAGATGTCGCGTACAATGTCGACACCTCAGTTTCCCCAGTAACATGCCTTACAATGTACCTACGCCTCCAGTTTCAGATTGAGGGCTGTGCAGCCAAACAAACAAAAAAGCCAATAGCCCTCAATAACAAATAGAGGATTCTATAATCCTTTTTGGCTTCCTTTTGGTAGTTACATATAGAAATAGTGTGATGTGCATTGGAATGTTTAAGCACGCTTTCTTCTCGATTAGGTACTCGACTAATATTTTACTTCTATTTTTCAATATGTTTGTCTTTGCTATTTTTTTTCTGTTTTATTATAGTAATTTCAGTTCCCCTAAGCAATTTGTAGGTTTACTATTATATGTCATCGTAAAATAGTTAAAAAATAAAGGAAAAAATGTGAAAAAAACTCTTTTCTACTTACTTGTGCGTCTTAACGTTCCGAAAACCGATGACTTTGACTTGAATCTTGTCACCACCTTTGAAGGACTTAAGAGGTAATTCCCCCTGCTGAAACGAAATTCCTGTTCTGTTAACACATTTAGCTAAAACAAAGTGGCAATAAATCAACAGCTTGACTGAAAAACAAACAGAGCTAATGCACTGCTGTGAAAAAACACACAAAAAAAACAAGTAGAGATCTGCAGACTACTTAAAAATCATTTCACTTTAGTAAGCCACCAAGCCAAAGATTCACTTCTCAGTAACAACTCTCAGTTTTCATGAAGAGTTTTCGAGTACAAATTGCTTAAAGCGTGATCATGTGCACGATTAGGCTTGATATAGCAAACATTTACAGATTATTATAATACTGAAGACTTTGTAGCGGTGTCAAGTTAAGTTAACAAAGAATAAACACGACTGTTTGTTAAGGAGTAACCATAGTGTGAATACTTGTGTGTTGCAAAACTCTGAGCGTCCCCTATAAACTTACTGAAAGAAAATATAAATCAGTTTATATCACTAACAGCAATGAATAACTATTAAATGTGTATAAAACAGGGCGGAGATAACAAACCTCTGCAATGTCATCCTTTACATGTGAGATATGAACTCTTCCATGGAATTTTCCGCCACAAAGACTGACATTAACCTGAAATTCTTTCACTGCCTTCACACTGCAAAACAAGTATTAGATAGCGATCCATTTTAAAACTGTAGAAACTTCTTTTGTTCTGCGGCAATTTGCCTTCCCGCATCAGATGTTTAGATTTTCGTAGTGAGAATACATCAACCAATCATTAGACTACAATACAATAGCCAACAAAGGGTTCGAGTTTTCTATGATCCTCACATGTAATTTCTTTTGCATTAAATATCGGAATATTTTTCACTATAAAGGAATAAACTAGTAAACTAGAATTAAATAAATGTACTTATTTGTGAAGCTATAGTAGGTCTTCATGTTTTAGCCAATGAGGTGAGCGCTTTAAACAACATCGCAACACAGTCTAAGAGAAAATAGAAACAATCATAACAAGATAGGGGTCGCCTTCTACCTGTACTCTGAGAACAAAAGATACCAATGGGTAAAAGACAATATAAAGCAACCCAAACCTTTGCCCTAAAACTGACTAACCGTAAACAAACAAACATACAAAAGCATATTGTTTAAAAAGTGTTAGTTATAGTTAACATTGCTGTACAATAGCCAATGGGATCTTTTGTTCCAATAGAAGAGCTTTACTGCAAGATAGCGATGACCTGAGCGAGGAAGGGGGAAAAAGGGGGCCAACCAAAAACAGATTGGAGACGAACAGTGGAGAAAGAGAGGGGAGAAGTGGGAAGGAGGTCATGAGAGGAGGCGCAAGAGTCAGTGGAAGATGGGAAGAAGTGGAGGAGCACTTTTAATGTCTTATTTACCACCCAGCATGCAGAAGATAGGCGACAGGTGATCAGTATTCCTTTAATACTCACGTGGCAGTTGTGATCACCCCAGGAACAATGTTCTCTTTGTCCATCATCAAACTATCTTGTAAAGTGACAACCAACGGCTCAGAGTCGCTGTAACATTAGAACAAGAAGAAAAACGAAAACAATTTTAATATTTTCCTTTATTTACCGAAAATGTAACTATTTTGTACACTTGCAACGTTAGAGGTTTTTTAAGTTTGTTCGGACGAAGGGGGGGAGGGTTAACACTCGAAATCTGAGATTTACACCCAACCTAACGGCAAAAAAAACCAACCCAACCTTTGTTGCTAACTGCTAGTTATTATGTAGTATAGTAAACCAAACTTACATAATGTCCTTCTATTATTGGCATGCATTATAAACTGTGGATATTTTCTTCTCGATAATCAACTACATAGATAATCAGTTGGGCATTTCTTCAGCCACGAAAGAATAATAATTTACTCTAGGTAATAGTCTGGTATGTAATGCAGCATTGCTGGATATTTCAGTTAGTCGTTCTGTGCACTTTCTTTGTAAAACTACGTAGCTATACTTCATACCAAACCGTCAAAATACCTAATTAAAGATTCTTCACTGTTCAAAGCAATGACAATTCGGGATCTGATGTTGAATTGATATATTTTTTGCAATGTTTCACTAATGTAACTTTATTATCAAGAATGTAAAAAAAAAACCAACATGAGAAGGTAAAAGGTATCTAGAATTGAGTATGTAGAGTTCTGGGCCCGGATGCGGCTCAGAGAGTTGAGCATGTTTATCCACTGGATAAGGCTTAGTATCCTGTCGATAAAGCTCTGGTTCACTGAACAGTTATCCGCTGGTGTTTGAAACCGGTTAGAACTAATGCAGGGTCAACTCGTAATATAACACATAAGGCTAACCAGGGAAAAGAACTAATCGGGCTTTGAAACACAGATCCCTGATAAATAGTGATAACACAGTGCCTGGATAGATACATAAACTGACTAGTCCAGTGATGCAACAAAAATCAAGAGCTTGCAGAACATTACCTTCGTACAACTGCCATGCATTTCTGCCCGACAACAAACTGCTTGGAGGCTTTCCGAATATCATTGAGATGCTGAGGACAAAATGATAGATGAGAGAAAGACTACACAGAGAAATACAGAGAATAAAAGCACCTTCCTGAAATATTAAGACAATGCGCTGACCTGACTTAGATGTAAACATGCTTAAAAGAGGAATTGTACACAGGAGGAATCCTACAGCAGTTAGACACCAATATGCACAGCGAAAAGTAGCAAAGCGCTGTGGCAGCAAAAATGAGCACAGCACTGCGACAGCGAAAACAAGCAAAGTGCTGTGACAGCTAAAGCGAGCACAGTGTTATGTCTACAGCAGTTAGACACCGATATGCACAGCGAAAAGGAGCAAAGCGCTGTGCCAGCGAAAAGGAGCAGCGAAAACCAGCACAGCACTGTGACAGCGGTGGTGCGGATAGTAATGTTACAGTGCTGACAGTGACAGCACTGGGACATCAGTGGTTATGACATCAATGTTAAAGTGATGTTTACATTAGTGGACAGACACTGCTGTGACAGCGGTGACAACCGACAGTGCTGTGTCAGTGTTGGAAGCTGACACCACAGTGACAGCTACATTTTCATTAGTGTGACAGTGAAGACAGCTGAGAAAGTTGTGACAGCGGTGGAAACTGACAGCTCTGTGACAGGGTGGCAGCTGATGGCGCTTTGACAGGGATGTGTACATTAGTGTGGCAGCGCTGTCAGTTGCCACTTCTTTTGTCACAGCGCTGTCAGTTGACACTGCTGTCACAGCGCTGTCAGTGCCGCCACTGTCACAACGCTGTCAGTTGTCACTGCTGTTCCACTTGTGTGCACAGTAATGTTACAGCATTTTATTGTCACCGTTGTTGCACCACTGATAGTTTACATCAATGACACTCTAATGTTGCTGCAATCCCTGTCACAGTACTGTTACACTAGTGGCATATTGTCACCGCTGTGACATTAGAGTGAACAGCAGTGCGACATTAATTAGTGTAAAATTCAACCGATGTGCCACGTAAAGGTTGGAAAATCGTTCATGTAAGACCAATGGAATGAGATCAGTAGGTTCTCATCAGCAAGCTTTTGGTCGGTTTTCCTTTTTTATCATCACGCTTCAGGTTGCCTCCAGAAATCTTTTTTCGCTGTCTTTCGTAGTAAAAAGCTGACGCAATGACCATTGTACTCTTGGAATGCAGGTCTCAAGACATGCGCGAGCGCTGACTCAGTCTAAACAATCTAATTCCACCGGACTAATGAAGCATTAGTTGACTTGGCTTCCAAGCCTGGAAGGGATAACAGGTTTTTGCCATTCCACTTAAAGAAAACCATATAACAATTAATGGTTAGGTCCTTTAAAGGGTTAAATCATTATTAGTATTGTTACGAATTTCAATTTCTATGTTACAGAAATTGACAGCTGAAAACATAAACATTAAATTCTGCACGATGTAAGCTAACAAATTATTCTCATTATTGGTAGATTTCAATAAGACCATCTCACCGTCCTTGTCGGGGCGAATGCTAAATGGTGTCCATGTTGAGGAAGTGTAATAATCATGTATTCTTCTTTCACCAGCTGAATGATCGCCTGAACGGTCTCTCCAACCTTGAGCTGCAAAATATCAGCGCAAAAAGGTCAAAAACAACGGAGCTGAATAACTACTGCGTCTGTCATGCTGGCAGGGTTCTCCACAAAGCGTCCTAGAGCACCCTGCTATTTTATGAGATTTTTATTGTTAAGCAAATTTATGACATTGTCTTGCAAACTAATGGCATTGTTATGCGAATTTCCGCCCTTTTGACACTAATTTCCTTATGCTTTCTAGGGACAACCTCTCAGAGGTTTGCGGGCAAAATTTACCACACGGCTTAGGAGAAACGTATTGGTGTGTAAAAAAGAGCAAAATAGCAATGTGCGTATGCCAGAACACCGCCCTAAAACTAATCCACTTTCATAAAAGCATAAGAAATGTTGTTTTATTCAAACAAAAATATATAGAATGGATGTACTACTATGACATGTTCGCAAATAGAACGCCATCTAAAGCTCAGACTTATAAACTATTTAACTTTAAAAAACATTAACCAGAACACCCCCTAAAACAAATTTAGATTCCTTTCACACGAGCCTTTTTTTTCTACATTTGGTTTCCTTCAAACAAAAAATAATAGCATGGCATAACAGCAAGATACTGTTAGGGAAATATATAACTATTCCGCATTCAATATCTTAACCTTAAGCTCACACTAAAAACTAACTACATTGTTGCTTGACAAAGTTTTCAGTTTCTACATTTGTTTCTAGAGAGTCACATAGTATGCACTCACTTTTCTCCTTTTTGTCTTCTTCGTTTGCTGTGTCTTTCTGTGTTCTGCGATCTCTGGGCTTAGGGTCAGATAAAGTAATTTCTTGTCGATATCATGGTCCAGGACACAGCCATAGACGATCGCCCCTTCAGTGCATTCTACACCTAGAACAAAAACAAGTTCAAACCGTTCGCGTCACATAGCACAACTCAATTTTATTTAAACTCAGTCATAATAGACCAGTTTCGTATTCCCCGTTGCGGCTGACTACAATGACTATAGACTCGCTTTTACAGCATGAGCCTCGACCTGACGTTAAATATTCATAAATTCCAGAGTAGATATGAGCTATTCAGAGCTCTGGGCCCGGTTGTACAAAGAGTAGATAACTCTATCCAGCGGATAAATCCCTATTCAGCGGATAAAGCTGACGCGTTCTTGATTTTGATTGGACAATGCACAAATTTTATCCACTGAATAGGGATTTATCCGCTGGATAAAGTTATCCACTCTTCAAACAACCGGGTCCAGTGTATTGTTGGAGATTCAGATCTCGCCGGTATTTGTGGATATTTAACATCAAGACGAGGCTCGTGCTGTAAAGACGAGTCTATAGTCATTGTAATCAGCGGCAACCGGGAATACGAAACTGGTCTATTGGTCAATAAAACTCTGTCGGCGGTGCAGTGGCGAGTGGTTAGCAGTTCCGACTTGAAGACGTTACTTCAAATCTAGGCCTGATCACTGTGTCGTGTCCTTGAGCAAGGCACTTTACTCGACTTGCTCTGGTTGACTCAGCTGTATAAATGAGTACCAACTTCTGCTCATTGGGGCTAACCTGCGATAAATCAGTGTCATGTCCAGGGAAAGTCACAGATTCTCATCAGCTTAACATTGCGAAAATTGGAGATAAGCGCCGGTCTCTTTAGCAACTTGGTTGGCTAAGTATTTTGGTTTATTCTCAAAACTAATCAAAAACTAATCAAAGAAACCTATACTTGGTTTGCTACACAAATACATATTTTAACTAGGGGGAATTAAATGTTTCTGAGTGTTTATAGGCTGAAAAGTACACAACTTAGTGAGATTGTAGAGTGAGATTCCACTTCATAGCCGAGGTATACTGCACTTTACAACAAGAACTTACAGAATATTCTACCCTTATCAACCTCGACTACAACAGAATACTTTTCAACTGTTTCATTGGTCTAAAAGACTTCATTGTTTCAACAAACTAAGTCATTTCGCAGAGATCAGTCACATAAATAACTTATAAGTCATCAAAATAGTGTAAAGGCGATAGGCTTACGAAGTATCCTAAAACGCAAAGCGATGCATTAACACCCGGAAAACAGTAAAAATCGTGTTTTTTGGTGGGGGAAATAGGAGTACATTGTTTTGTTACATTATGGCAGATAGGATGAGGAAATGTCTGAGGAAGTTTGCAGAAGTCCAAGCAAAACAAGCTGGATAAATAATTGACTTACCGTGTGCCAACTGATGCGGAGCTATTCCTGTAACTCCGTTGTCCAGCTGCAGAACAACTCCATGAGGTTTGGTACCAGTCACCTGGAACGAACACAAGTTTTAAGTTTATTTTATGCCACTTAACATTTTAAACAACAAATATATACATTACAAAATCATTGTAGTAATATAAATGGCAAGAAAGCCCATAAGAAACTACAAGAGCTTATTCAACTATGGGCTTTCTCAGCTATGTTTAAGCATTTTAAGTAATGTCATGACATACCTTAAGACTTAGTTATAGTTATGTAAAAAAGAGACATATTATGTAAACACAGAGACCTCTTGTTCCGAGGTGAGTTGATTTACTCCGAAGGTACTCTCGTTAAGACTAAAAATGGACACTTTGCTCATTGCTCATTGCAGCCTTCCTATTTTAAAGGCTGCAAGTTACGGTACCTGACTTATTTAAACTTTGATGTTGCTAATTTTTGAAAACTTTTCTTTTGTAAACACCTCCCAACTTTATGTGTACAAATTTCTTATGGGTTTACTCATGGGGTACTTGGGGACTGGTTAAGAGAGGGATGAGTGGGGCACTGGTGCTTAGGACAAGAGAAGGTAGTTGTTTGTAGATATTTTCTTAGAAGGGAAGCAAGTTGGGGGCGGCTATAGACAAAATTTTGCGAGTGGGTGAGTGTTTCATGTTATGGGAGGTGAGTAGTAGTTTGAACATGTTCAATTTCATCAGATATATCAACAGAAAGTTGTATTTATAATAACTTCACATATTGTCGGGTGTATGAAGTAAACAATTTACTGAAGTAGAGAGTATTTTACCTCAGTACCGGGAAGTAGGACTCCCCTAACGTAAAACCTCAACCTTCCCCACTCTTAACCACGCTCTGGGATTTTTGTGACCAAAACTAAGCTTCCTGATTTTTTTAGTGACTCTTGTATTTTTTTGAAGGTCAAAGATCTCTCCAGACTCTGTGGCAACTTGCAAGAATTGCTTGCAATAGCTGCTACTGAAAACTAATCTTTTTTCCGCAGCATTTAGTCTTTGTTTGTCGCTTTGCGTGTGAAGACATGCACAGCATGGTTTGTAAGACTGTATTTTGAGGGACAACAAGTAATTCACCAATCTAGAAATTACAAAAGGATTGGGCTTGGCCACCCAAACAGTCCCATAAGATAGTGCTATAACGAGTGTTTTGAGCAATCCATCGTTAACAATCTTCTGAATATCATTGTTTTTGCACAACATATATTACTTCTTCCCATCCAAGAAAAGTGTAATTAGGAAATCCATTCTCTGCATCACATCACCGTTTGAACTAGCTAATAACTGTGTACTGTTTATTCTCGTAAAATCAACACTTGTAGCGTTGCTTTCTGGGATAACTGGAGTGAAAGGTTCCAGTCCTTATTTCATTTCTGGAGCAGTGAGTTGAACAGTTAATACAAATTGAGCTTACCTTGGCCTCTACAAACGAGTCAAAGGGAAACGAGACCAGGGCCTTTGTATCTTCTGTAGAAGGACGAATAAAATGAAACCAGAAACATCAAACAAGAAATATATCTGGCCTGATACAATAATCACCTGATTCATGAGCGAATGTTTAAGTCAAATGGGGAAGTTGAAGACTAACAAATCTTATGAACAAGAAATTTAATGGAAACTCGTAAAAATCTCATGCATAGTCTTGCAAATTATAAATAATTAATCAATAAATATCTTTCTGTGGTTTTCTGGAACACATATGTGGTACTCCTCTAGCAAGAACTTGAACTTTCTCACTTATAACTTAAAAATATACGTCACATAACTTCAAAATTTTTAACCTGCTTCAATATACATGTAGGCTCAGTATAGAAATCGAATGCGGAGAGGTTGGCGCAGTGCAAAAGATCTCTGCCTCCCAATCCTGAGGTCCCTGGTTCGATTCCCGGCCTGGTCGAGGATTGAATATTTGGGTGACCTCCTTTCCCGCTAAAGTTCACTCAGCTTTCCATCCTTCCGGGTTCGGTGAAATGAGTACCAGCATACATGGACCGCTTTGAAAATTTGCTTCTGGTCCCCTTGTTTGTAAACTTATCATTGTAAAGCGCCTTTAAGCATCTTCTTCATATGGAAAAGGCACTATATAAACCCACCACTTTACACTTTTTACTTAACACTTTCTGAAATTATTCTGACTATTTTTCTGAAGTAAAAAAAAAAGATGTATGTTTGAGGGACAGGTCCATTCACAAAATTCAAACAGAATAAGGTTATACTTGACTTTAATACAATACAATGCACGCAAGGAGGAAGCAGGAGGGGAAAAACTTACTTTGTAAATAATGCCAGTTGATTTGATATTTTCAAGCCACATTTGCAATATGTAACTTCCTTGATAAAGTTCCATCTAAAATAACACCTAGAATACTGACTTCCTTTTCTTGCTTAAAGTATATTTAAGTTTTACAATAATGTAAGGTGTTTTCTTTGTACCATGGTGTAAGTATGATAAACTTGAACTTAATAAGCCTTACATAAAATGTATTGGCGTTACAAAAGTCTGATAGTTTTGCTTAGCTATCAGGATTGCCACTATTAACTGGATCTGAAATCCAAGGACCTATCCAGGACTTTCAAAGATTTTTTCGAGTAACTTCACGGACCTTCTGTACCAAAAAAACATACATGTACTGCTTTAATGTTTCATGTTTTAATTCACCAATGAGCTTTACAAGGTTTGCTTCTGGGTGAAATCAAGCCTCCGTTTTATTTTTTCAAACAATGTTACATCGAAGGTTTTATGTCCGGCTATGACAAACAGCTCATTTTGATTATTTTTTGTAGTTAAAAGTGAAAACCATTACAAGGTTTTCAAGGACCGCAACCCGAATTTGAGGATTTTCTTTTACCAATTCCAGGACTTTCCAGGATTATCAAGAACCGTGCCAACCCTGAACTATAGCATAAGGAGAAGCCGGTTCTAATCTCACACAACAAATCTCTCTTACCTGATTTAGAAGCAAGATTCTCCGTGATCAATTTTCTTTCATCGAGTAAATCCTGAAGCAGATCCAGCCCGTTACAAACTGCACTGACATCATCACCTGGTTTGCAGTCAGACAGCTTCAAGCTCACTAAGAACCGCTTCCTTTCTGTCGACACTTCAGTAACCTGTGGAACAAACAAACATTGCCAGGTCAAAATGGACATATAAAGAAGACACATGGACAGAAACAAGAATCCTTTACAACTATTTTAGAGGTAAAACTGATCATTTACAATCAGTGTGTTGGCATGCAATGTGACGACATGTTTTCTCATTGGATGACAGTACGTGTAAAGTAACTTGGAACATGAAGAACTAGTAAACCACGATGAACTGAAAGGACTTTTTCTGACTACTCACTAAGCAAGTATGATATAAGGGGTAATGCAACAGATGAACAACTTACTGACAGAAAACTGGTGATGAGACATTCAAACAAAATATATGACCTTCTTTAGTTCAGCAAACTGGAACACAGCTTTCTTTTTGGAAGAATCAATTAAAAGGCACTTGAAAAGTATAGGTTTTAAAAATCTTGTAAAAATCCTATTTACATGTGAACTTTTACTGTTTTGCACCACCGAGCAAATGTCACAGTAAGTTGGTTTAGAGAGTTTCTTAGTCTTACAGTGTCAAATATTTCTACTTTTTGTACATGTTACTTAACCAGCCTATCTTTTACATTTTGTCTTGTATAAGCACTGAAAAACGTTTTAAATGCAATTTTTTCAAATAAAGAATTATTATATCTACACAAGCCAACAATAGAATCTCTCCAACATCTTTACTCCACCCGAACCCACCCCCCCCCCACCCTAATTCCAAATATTAATGCCACCAGCCTCGCCTACCTTGGCTATAACAGATTGTCCTACTTGAAAGTGGGCCGAGGCGTCTGTCACAAACTGATCAGCCAAGTACTAAGAAAAGTGATACGTAGTCTGTTAGTACTATGAAAACTACAGTACAACACAACACAATACAATACTTAATACATATTTAAACCATAGTATTATACAACACAACATAGTATAATACACAGTACACAATCTTTATTTAGTACCATATCTTATATTTGTTTTTACGTAAGTACAAGTTGAAGAAATTTAACTGGCAGAAATGATAGAACGTAGCAAACTGCAACAGACAGAGACAAGATAATGCAGTTAGCTAACTATTAGTTATGGATTTTAGAAAAATTAAAAGCAAAAGAAATAAATATACAAAAACTGTTAGTATATGTAACACAAATGTAAGTTACCTAGTAGCAATAAAAAGGGAAGATAGTAAAAAGCTAGTATAAAGTTTCAGCTTAAAGGTTGTTATGTTATCTGAAGGAATGTACAATATGTACATGTAGTAGATATTCAGTGGTTTTTCCAAGATTCCAGAAAACTATTTTTCAGGTTTATTTTAAAAGTTGATTTACTAAGCTCTTTCGTTTCTTCCTTTATCAAATTCCACACTTTTGCACCAGCAAATCTGATATCAAATTTTCCAAAGTACAAGTATGCGGCATTACCATGTCCTTTCTTCCCCGAGATTAACGAAAAAGTTCGTTGTATAGAAATCTCGACGAAAACCTTAACAAAACAGTGTTTTCCCCTTCAGCCCACAGTGCACAACCCGATATTTTTTTCATGTTGTTTATTTTTGTTTTGTTAACGTCGAAATTCACACTGTAAGAAATTTCCTTAACAGCTTCATTACAATCTTTTCAGGGCCGAAACTTTTCAGTCTTTTTTTCGATTTTTCGTTCTAGTGTCTTTCATGTAGCTCAAAAAAAAATAATGAGTTAGAATAAAAATGCTATTAACCAACTACCACTGTAAATTTATACAGTAGGTTTTTGACGGTGGTTGGAAGTCAGCTAGTCGGTTTACTTGTATGAAACTGAGGAATTTCAGATAAACTTTTAAATTTATCTACCAACAACTAGGACTTTTGAGTTACTGTCTTAAACTTCTATACTAAAGTTAAGCAAAAGCTGCCATGCAATGAAAAAAAAACTAAGTTTCAAGGTCTAGAGCATTGTGCTGTAAGTGTATACTTTCTCTTACATCCAATAAGGTTGGAACGATGGCAAGAAAAAGTGCTTCTTCTGCTACAAAGTATCATCATCTTTGCTGCGACGAAGGGCTAACGCTCGAAACGTCAGCTAAACACTATATCCCACAGGCGAAAAACATACCATATCAACTTTTGT
>JAOBRG010275536.1:0-15282 GCA_027574985.1 Umimayanthus nakama | reverse complement strand
TAGCAACACTCGGGTGATCAACTCGCCGAGAAATGAAAGTTTCACATTTTTGTGTCCTACAAGTGCAACATACTGAATTATGCTTAAAACGGCTAAAAAAGCGATTTGCAACACTCGGGTGCTCAACTCGCCGAGATATGAACGTTTGACATTTTTGGATCCTACAAGTGCAATATGCTGAAATATGCTTAAAACGGCGAGAAAAGCATATTCCAACACTTGAGTGCTCAACTCCTCGAGAGATGAAAATTTGACATTTTTGGGTCCTACAAGTGCAATAATATGAAATATGCTTAAAACAGCTAGAAAAGCCATTTGCAACACTCGGGTGCTCAACTCGCCGAGATATGAAAGTTTGACATTTTTAGCTCCTACAAGTCCAATATTCTGAATTATGCTTAAAAAAGCTAGAATAGCAATCTTCAACATTCGGGTGCTCAACTCACCGCGATATGAAAGTTTCACATTTTTGGGTCCTTTTACTGCAGTATCTTGAAATATGCTTAAAACGGCTCGAAAAGCGATTTGCAACACTGGGGTGCTCAACTTGCTGAGATATGAAAGCTTGACATTTTTAGTTTCTACAGGTGCAATATGCTGAAATATTCTTAAAACGGCTAGGAAAGCGACTTGCAACACTTGTGTGCCCAACTCGCCGAGATATGAAAGTTTGACATTTTTTGTCCTCCAACTGCAATATGCTGAAATATGCTAAAAACGGCTAGAAAAGCGATTTGCAACGCTCGGGTACTCAACTGGCAAAGATATGAAAGTTTGACATTTTTGGGTCCTACAAGTGCAATATGCTGAAATATGCTTAAAACGGCTAGAAAAGCGATTTTCAACACTCGGTTACTCAACTCTCCCAGATATGAAAGTTTGACATTTTTGGTTCCTTTAACTGCAATATGCTGAAATATGCTAAAAATTGCAAGAAAAGCCATTTGCAACACACGGGTGATCAATTCGCCGAGATATAAAAATTTTACATTTTTGGGTCATACAAGTGCAATATGCTGAAATATGCTTAAAACTGCTAAAAAAAGTCATTTAAAAAACTCGGGTGATCAACTCGCCGAGATCTCAAAGTTTTACTTTTTTGGGTGCAACAAGTGCTATATGCTGAAATATGCTTAAAAGGGCTAGAAAAGCCATTTGCAACACTTGGGTGCTCAACTCGCCGAGTTATGAAAGTTTGACATTTTTGGGTCACACAAGTGCAATATGCTGAAATATGCTTAAAACGGCTGGAAAAGCCATTTGCAACACAAGCGTGCTAAACTCGTGGAGTTATGAAAGTTTCACATTTTTGGGTCCTTTAACTGCAATATGCTGAAATATGCGTAAAACGGCTAGAAAAGCCATTTGCAACACTAAGGTGTTCAACTCGCCGAATTATGAAAGTTTGACATTTTTGAGTCCTTTAACTGCAATATGCTGAAATATGCTTAAAACGGCTAGAAAAGCAATTAGCAACAGTCGGGTGCTAGACTCGCCGAGATATCAAAGTTTGACATTTTTGGGTCCTACATGTGGAATATGCTGAAATATGCTTAAAACGGCTAGAAAAGCCATTTGCAACACTTGGGTGCTCAACTCACAGAGATTAGAAAGTTTGACATTTTTCGGTCCTACAAGTTCAATACGCTGAAAAATGCTTAGTACGGCTAGAAAAGCGATTTGTAACACTCGAGTGCTCAACCTGCCGAGATATGAAAGTTTGACATTTTTGGGTCCTACAAGTGATATATGCTGAAATATGCTTAAAACAGCAAGAAAAGCAATTTGCAACACTCGGGTGCTCAACTCGACGAGATCTCAAAGTTTGAGATTTTTGGGTCCTACAAGTGCAAAATGCTGTAATATGCTTAAAAGGGCTAGAAAAGCCATTTGCAACACTTGAGTGCTCAACTACCCGAGATATGAAAGTTTGACATTTTTGGGTCCTACAAGTGTAATATGCTGAAATATGCTTAAAACGGCCAGAAAAGCCATTTGCAACACTTGGGTTCTCAACTCACAGAGATTTGAAAGTTTGACATTTTTCGGTCCTACAATTTCAATACGCTGGAAAATGCTTAAAACGGCTAGAAAACCGATTTGCAACAGTCGGGTGCTCAACCTGCCGAGATATGAAAGTTTGACATTTTTGGGTCCTACAAGTGATATATGCTGAAATATGCTTAAAACAGCTAGAAAAGCCACTTGCAACTCTTGGGTGCTCAACTATCCGAGATATGAAGGTTTGACACTTTTGGGTCCTACAACTGCAATATGCTGAAAATGCTTGAAACGGATAGAAAAGTCATTTGCTACACTTCGGTGCTCAACTCGCCGAGTTATAAAAGTTTGACATATTTTGGTCCTACAACTACAGTATGCTGAAATATGCTTAAAACGGCTAGAAAACCCATTTGCAACACTCGGGTGCTAAACTTGCAGAGATTTGAAAGTTTGACATTTTTGGGTCCTACAAGTGCAATACGCTGAAAATTGCTTAAAACGGCTAGAAAAGCGATTTGCAACAACTGAGTGCTTAACTCGCCTAGATGTGAAAGTTTGACATTTTCGGGTCCTACAAGTGAATACGCAGAAATATGATTAAAACGGTTAGAAAAGCCACCAGCAGCACTCGGGTGCTCAACTAGCCGAGATATGAAAGTTTATCATTTTCGGGTCCTACAACTGCAATATGCTTAAATATGTTTAAAACGGCTAGAAAAGCATATTGCAACACTTGGGTGCTCAACTCCGCAGGAGATGAAAATTTTACATTTTTGAGTCCTACAAGTGCAATATGCTGAAATATGCTTAAAACGGCTAGAATAGCCGTTTGCAACACTCGGGTGCTCAACTCGCCGAGATATGAAAGTTTGACATTTTTAGGTCCTACAAGTCCAATTTTCTGAATTATGCTTAAAACGGCTAGAAAAGCAATCTTCAACATTCGGGTACTCAACTATCCGAGATATGAAAGTCTGACATTTTTGGGTCCTTTTACTGCAATATGCTGAATTATGCCTAAAACGGCTAAAAAAGCGATTTGCAACACTTGGGTGCTCAACTCTCTGAGATATAAAAGTTTGACATTTTTTTTTCTACACGTGCAATATGCTGAAATATGCTTAAAACGGCTAGGAAAGCGACTTGCAACATTGGTGTGCCCAACTCGCCGAGATATGAAAGTTTGACATTTTTGGTTCCTACAAGTGCAATATTCTGAAATATGCTTAAAACTGCTAGAAGGGCAATTTGCAACACTCCGGTGCTCAACTCGCCGACATATTAAAGTTTGACATTTTTTGGTTCTACAATTGCAACATGCTGAAATATGCTTAAAACGGCCATAAAAGCCATTTGCAACACTTGGGTGCTCAACTCACAGAGATTTGAAAGTTTGACATTTTTCGGTCCTACAAGTTCAATACGCTGAAAAATGCTTAAAACGGCTACAAAAGCCATTTGCAACACTTCGGTGCTCAACTCCCACGAGATATGAAAGTTTATTAATTTTGGGTCCTTAAAATGAAATATGTTGAAATATGCTTAAAACGGCTAGAAAAGCGATCTGCAACGTTCGGGTGCAAAACTCGCTGAGTTATGAAAGTTTGACATTTTTGGTTCCTACAAGTGCAATATGCTGAAATATGCCTAAAACGGCTAGAAAACCCATTTGCAACACTCGGGTGCTCAACTTGCAGAGATTTGAAAGTTTTACATTTTTGGGTCCTACAAGTGAAAAACGCTAAAAAATGCTTAAAACGGTAAGAAAGGCGATTTTGCAACAATTGGGTGCTCAACTCGCCGAGATATGAAAGTTTGACATTTCTGGGTCCTACAATTGCAATATGCTGAAACATGCTTAAAACGGCCAGAAAAGCCATTTGCAACACTTGGGTGCTCAACTCACAGAGATTTGAAAGTTTGACATTTAGGGATCAAAGAAGTGCAATACGCTGAAAAATGTTTAAAACGGCTAGAAAAGCGATTTACAACACTCGGGTGCTCAAATCGCCGAGATATGAAAGTATGACATTTTTGGGTCCTAAAAGTGCAATATGCTGAATAATGCTTAAAACAGCTAGAAAAACCATTTGCAACACTTGGGTTCTCATCTCGTTGAGATATGAAAGTTTGACACTTTTGAGTCCTACAACTGCAATATGCCGAAATATGCATAAAACGGGTGGAAAAGCGATTTGTAACACTCGGGTGATTAACTGGCCGAAAAATAAAAGTTTCACATTTTTAGGTCCCACAAGTGCAATATGCTGAATTATGCTTAAAACGACTAGAAAAGCGATTTGCAACACTTCGGTGCTAAACTCGCGGAGATATGGAAGTTTGATATTTTTCGGTCCTTCAAGTGCAATATGCTGAAATATGCTTAAAACTTCTGGAAAAGCGATTTGCAACACTTGGTTGTTCAACTCGCCGAAATATGAAAGTTTGATATTTTTGGGTTCTAAAGGTGCAATTTGCTGAAATATGCTTAAAGCGGCTATAAAAGCGACTTGCAACACACGGGTACTCAACTACCCGAGATATTAAAGTTTGACATTTTCGGGTCCTACAACTGCAATATGCTGAAATATGCTTAAAACGACTACAAAAGCCATTTGCAACACTCGGGTGCTCAACTCGTCGAGATGTGAAACTTTAACATTTTTGGATCCTACAATTGAAATATGCTGAAATATGGATAAAACATCTAGAAAAGCGATTTGCAACACTCGGGTACTCAACTCGCCGAGATATAAAAGTTTGACATCTTTGAGTCCTTTAACTGCAATATG
Source organism: Umimayanthus nakama (assembly GCA_027574985.1). NCBI lineage: Eukaryota > Metazoa > Cnidaria > Anthozoa > Zoantharia > Parazoanthidae > Umimayanthus > Umimayanthus nakama. The sequence continues at coordinate 10,486 of JAOBRG010275536.1, read as the reverse complement.
CCTAAATATGCTTAAAACAGTTAGAAAAGCGATCTGCAACACTCGGGTGCTCAACTCGCCGAGATATGAAAGTTTGACAATTTTGTGGCCTACAAGTGCAATATGATGAATTATGCTTAAAACGACTAGAAAGACACTTTGCAACAATTGGGTGCTCAACTCACCGAGATATGAAAGTTTGACATTTTTGGGTCCTACAAGTGTAATATGCTGAAATATGCTTAAAACGGCTAGAAAAGCCATTTTCAACACTCGGGTGCTCAACTCGCCGAGATATGAAAGTTTGAAATTTTTGTGTCCTACATCTGCAATATGCTGAAATATGCTTAAAACGGCTAGAAAAGCGATTTGCAACATTCGGGTGCTCAACTCGCAGAGATATGAAAGTTTGATATTTTTGGGTCCTACTAGTGCAATATTCTGAAATATGCTTAAAAGGGATAGAAAAGCGATTTGCAACACCCCGATGCTCAAGTCGTCGATATATGAAAGTTTGACATTTTTGGGTGCTACAAGTGCAATATGCTGAAATATGCTTAAAGCGGCTAGTAAAGCAATTTGCAACAGCCGGCTGCTGAACGCGCCGAGATATGAAAGTTTGACATTTTTGTATCCTACATCTGATATATGCTGAAATATGCTTAAAACGGCTAGAAAAGCCATTTGCAACACTCGGGTGCTCATCTCGCGGAGATATGAATGTTTGATATTTTGGTTTCTACAAGTGCAATAAGCTGAAATTATGCTTAAAACGACTAGAAAAGCGATTTGCAACACTCGGGTGCTCAACTCGCCGAGATATGAAAGTTTGACATTTTTGGTTCCTACAAGTGCAATATGCTGAAATATGCTTAAAAACGGCTAGAAAAGCCGTTTCCAACACGCGGGTGCTCTACTCGCCGAGATTTGTAAGTTTGACATTTTTGGTTCCTACAAGTGCAATATGCTGAATATGCTTAAAAGGGCTAGAAAAGCCATTTGCAACAGTCGGGTGCTCAACCCGCCGAGATATGAAAGTTTGACGTTTATAGGTCCTACAAGTGCAATAAGCTAAAATATGCTTAAAACAACTATAAAAGCGATTTGCAACACATGGGTGCTAAACATTCTAGCCGTTTTAATTATTTTTCAGCATATTGCCCTTGTTGAACCAAAAAAGGTCAATTTTTCATATCTCGGCGAGTTGAGCACCCGAGTGTTCCAAGTTGCTTTTCTAGACGTTTTAATCATATTTCAGCATATTGAAGTTGTAGGACCCAAAATTATCAAACTTTCGTATCTCGGCGAGTTGAGCACTCGAGTGTTGCAAGTCGCTTTTCTAGCCGTTTTCAGCATATTTAATCATATTCCACTTATAGGACCCAAAATATGTCAAACTTTCATATCTCGGCGAGTTGAGCACCCGAGTGTTGCAAATCGCTTTTCTATCCGTTTCAAACATATTTCAGCATATTGCACTTGTAGGACTCAAAAATGTCAAACTTTCTTATCTCGGCAAGTTGAGCAACCGAATGTTGCAAATCGCTTTTTTTGCCGTTTTAAGTATTATTCAGCATGCTGCACTTGTAGGACCCAAAAATGTCAAACTTTCATATTTCGGCGTATTGAGCACTCCAGTGTTTGAAGTCGCTTTTATAGCCGTTTTAAGCATAATTCAGAATACTGCATTTGTTGGATCCAAAAAAGTCAAACTTTCATATCTCGGGAGTTGAGCACCCCAGTGTTGCAGGTGGCTTTTCTAGCCATTTTAAGCATATTTCTGCATATTGCAGTTGTAGGACCCAATAATGTCAAACTTTCATATCACGGCGAGTTGAGCACCCGAGTGTTGTAAATCGTTATTCTAGCCGTTTTAAGCATAATTCAGCATGCTGCACTTGTAGGACCCAAAAATGTCAAACTTTCATATTTCGGCGTATTGAGCACTCCAGTGTTGGAAGTCGCTTTTCTAGCCGTTTTAAGCATATTTCAGAATACTGCATTTGTTGGACCCAAAAATGTCAAACTTCCATATCTCGTCGAGTTGAGCACCCGAAAGTTCAAAAAGGCTTTTCTAGCCGTTTTAAGTATATTTCAGCATATTACAGTTGTAGGACCCATAAATGTCAAACTTTCCTGTCTCGGCGAGTTGAGCACTTGAGAGTTGCAAATCGCTTTTCTAGCCGTTTTAAGCATATTTCTGCATATTGCACTTGTAGGACCGAAAAATGTCAAACTTTCATATCTCAGCGAGTTAAGCACCCAAGTTTTGCAAATGGCTTTTCTACCATTTTTTAGCATATTTCAGAATACTGCAGTATTAGAACCCGAAAATGTCAAAGTTTCTTATCTCGGTGAGTTGAGCACGCAAGTGTTCCAAGTCTATTTTCTAGCCGTTTCAAGCATGTTTCTGCATATTGCAATTGTAGGAAAAAAAATGTCAAACTTTCATATCTCAGCGAGTTGAGCACCCGAGTGTTGCAAATCACTTTACTAGCCGTTTTAAGCATATTTCTGCATATTGCAATTGTAGGAAAAAAAATGTCAATCTTTCATATCTCGTCGAGTTGAGCACCCTAGTGTTGAAAATTGCTTTTATGGCCGTTTTAAGCATATTTCAGCATATTGCACATAAAGGACACAAAAATGTCAAACTTTCATATCTCCAGGAGTTGAGCACCCGAGTTTTGCAAATGGCTTTTCTAGCCGTTTTAAGAATATTAAGGAAAATATTGCACTTGTAGGACCCAAAAATGTCAAACTTTCATATCTCGGCGAAATGAGCACCCGGGTGATGCAAATGGTTGTTCTAGCCGTTTTAAGTATATTTCAGCATATTACTGTTGTAAGACTCAAAAATGTCAAACTTTCATATCTCGGCGAGTTGAGCACCCGAGTGTTGCAAAAGGCTTTTCTAGCCGTTTTAAGCAAATTTTAGCATATTGCACTTGTAGGACACAAAAATATCAAACTTTCATATCTCGGAGAGTTGAGCACCCGAGTGTTGCAAATCGCTTTTATAACCATTTTAAGCATATTTCAGCATATTGCACATGTAGGACCCAAGAATGTCAAACTTTCATATCTCTGCGAATTGAGCATCCGAGTGTTCCCAATCGCTTTTCAGCCGTTTTAAGCATATTTCAGCATATTACAGTTGTAGGACCCAAAAATGTCAAAGTTTCATATCACGGCGAGTTGAGCACCCTAGTGTTGTAAATCGCTTTTCTAGCCGTTTTAAGCATATTTCAGCATATTGCACCTATAGGACCCAAAAATGTTAAACTTTCATATCTCGGCGAGTTTAGCACCCGATTGTTCCATATCCCTTTTCTAGCCGTTTTATACATATATTTCAGCATATTGCACTTGTATAACACAAAAATTTCAAACTTTCATATCTCTACGGGTTGAGCAACCGAGTTTTGCAAATGGCTTTTCTAGCCATTTTAAGTATATTTCAGCATATTGCACTTGTTGAACCCAAAAATGTCAAACTTTCATATCTCGGCGATTTGAGCACCCCAGTATTGCAAATCGCTTTTCTTACAGTTTTAAAAAATATTTCAGCATATTGCACCTATAGGACTCAAAAATCTCAAACTTTCTTATCTCGGAGAGTTGAGCTACCGAATGTTGTAAATAGCTTTTTTAGCCGTTTTAAGCATAATTCAGCATACTGCACTCTAGGACCCAAAAATGTCAAACTGTCATATTTCGGCGTGTTGAGCACTCCAGTGTTAGAAGTCGCTTTTCTAGCCGTTTTAAGCATATTTCAGAATATTGCACTTGTAGGACCCAAAAATGTCAAACTTTTTTTATCTCGGCGAGTTGAGCAACCGACTGTTCCAAGTCGCTTTTCTTGCCGTTTTAGGCATATTTCAGCATATTGCACTAGTAAGACTCAAAAATGTCAAATTTTCATATCTCGGCGAGTTGAGCACCCGGGTGTTCGAAATAGCTTCTCTTGCGGTTTTATGCATATATTAGCATATTGCACTTGTAGGACCCAAAAATGTCAAACTTTCATATCTCGGCGATTTGAGCACCCGAGTGTTCCAAATCTCTTTAATTGCCGTTTTAAGCATATTTCGGCATATTGCAGTTAAAAGACCCAAAAATGTCAAAAATTCCGGATATAGGAGAGTTAAGCACCCGAGTGTTGCAAATCGCTTTTCTAGCCGTTTTAAGCATATTTCAGCGTACTGCACTCGTAGGACTCAAAAATGTCCAATTTTCATATCACGGAGAGTTGAGCACCCGGGTGTTGCAATTCGCTTCTCTTGCCGTTTTAAGCATATATCAGCATATTGCACTTGTAGGACCCAAAAATGTCAAACTTTCATATCTGGGAAATTTGAGCACCCGAGTGTTTCAAATAACTTTTCTAGCCGTTTCAAGCATCTTTAAGCATATTGCAGTTAAAGGACCCAGAAATGTCAAACTTTCATATCTCGGCGAGTTGAGCACCCGAGTGTTGCAAATCGCTTTTCTAGTCGTTTTAAGAATATTTCTGCATATTGCAGTTGTAGGACCCAAAAATGTCAAACCTTCATATCTCGGCGAGTTCAGCACCCGAGTGTTGCAAATTGCTTTTCTAACCATTTTAAGCATATTTCAGAATACTGCAGTTGTAGGACCCGAAAATGTCAAACTTTTGTATCTCGGTGAGTTGAGCACCCGAGTGTTGCAAATCGCTTTTCTAGAGGTTTCAAGCGTATTTTAGCATATTGCATTTGTAGGACCTGAAAATATCAAACTTTCAAATATCGGCGATTAGAGCACCCCAGTGTTGCAAATCGCTTTTCCAGCCAGTTTTAAGCATATTTCAGCATATTGTACTTATAGAAACCGAAATGTCAAACTTTCAGATTTCGATAGGTTGACTACCCGAGTGTTGCAAATCGCTTTTATAGCCATTTTAAGCATATTTCAGCATATTGCACATGTACGACTCAAAAATGTCAAACTTTCATAACTCGGCAAGTTCAGCACCCCAGTGTTGCCAATCTCTTTTCTAGCCATTTTAAGCATTTTTCAGTATATTGCACTTGTAGGACCAAAAAATGTCAAACTTTCATATCTCGGCGAATTGAGCATCCGAGTGTTGCAAACGGCTTTTCTAGCCGTTTTAAACATATTTCAGCATATTGCACTTGTAGGACCCAAAAATTTAAAGCTTTCATATCTCGGCGAGTTGAGCACGCGAGTGTTGCGTATCGTTTTTCTACTCCGTTTTTACTATATTTGAGCATATTACAGTTGTAGCACCCAAAAAAGTCAAACTTTTATATCTGGGCGAGTTGAGCACCCGAATGTTACAAATCGCTTTTTTAGCCGTTTCATGCATATTTCTGCATATTCCACTTGTAGGACCCAAAATTGTCAAACTTTCATATCTCGGCGAGTTCAGCACCCGAGTGTTGCAAATTGCTTTTCTTGCTATTTTAACCATTTTTCAGCATATTGCAGATGTAGGACCCAAAACTGTCAAACTTTTGTATCTCGGTGAGTTGAGCATCAGAGTGTTGCAAATCGCTTTTCTAGTCGTTTCAAGCATATTTCAGCATATTGCAGTTGTAGGACCCGATATAGTCAGATTTTCATATCTCGGAGAGTTGAGCACCCGAGTGTTGCAAATCACTTTACTAGCCGTTTTAAGCATATTTCAGCATATTGCACTTGTAGAACCCAAAAATGTCAAACTTTCATATCTCTGCGAGTTGAGCACCCCAGTGTTGGAAATGGCTTTGTTTGCTATATTAAGCATATTTCAGCATATTGCACTTGTAGGATCCAAAAATATCTAACTTTAATATCTCGCCGAAATGAGCACCCGAGTGTTGCAAATGGCTTTTCAGACCGTTTTAAGCATATTTCAGCATATTGCACTTGTAGGACCCAAATATCTCAAACTTTCATATCTAGGCGAGTTGAGCACTCGAGTGTTGAAAATCGCTTTTCTAGCTATTTTATGTATATTTCAGCATTTTACAGTTGTAGGACCCAAAAATGTGAAACTTTCATATCTCGGCGAGTTGAGCACCCGAGTCTTCCAAATCGCTTTTCTAGCAATTTTAAGCATATTTCTGCATATTGCAGTTGTAGGACCCAAAAATGTCAAACTTTCATAACTTGGCGAGTTCAGTACCCGAGTGTTGCAAACGCCCTTCTAGCCGTTTTAAGCATATTTCAGCATATTTGACTTGTAAGACCCAAAAATGTCAAACTTTAATATCACGGCGAGTTGAGTACCCGAGTGTTGCAAATCGCTTTTCTAGCCGTTTTAAGCATATTTCAGCATTTTGCACTTGAAGAACACAAAAAAGTCAAACTTTCGTATCTCGGCGAATTGAGCACCCGAGTGATGCAAATGCCTTTTCTAGCCGCTTTAAGCATATTTCAGCATATTGCACTTGTAGCACCCAAAAATGTCAATCTTTCATGTTTCGGCGAGTTGAGCACCCGAGTGTTGCAAATCGCTTTTCTATCCCTTTTTCGGAAATATTTCAGCATATTGCAGTTAAAGGTTTCAAAAATGTCAAACTTTCATATCTCGGAAAGTTGAGCTCCCGAATGTTGCAAATGGCTTTTCTAGCCGTTTTAAGCAAATTTCAGCATATTGCAATTGAAGGACCCAAAAATGTCAAACTTTCATGTCTCTGCGAGTTGAGCACCCGAGAGTTGCAAATGGCCTTTTAGCCGCTTTAAGCATACTTTAGCATACTGCAGTTGTAGGACCCGAAAATGTCAAACTTTCGTATCTCGGGAGTTGAGTACCCGAGTATTGCAAATCGCTTTACTAAAGGTTTCAAGCATACTTCAGCATATTGCAATTGTAGGACCCGAAAATGTCAAACTTTCATATCTCGGCGAGTTGAGCACTCGAGTGTTCCGAATCGCTTTTCTAGCCGTTTTAAGTATATTTCAGCATATTGCAGTTGTAGGACCCAAAAATGTGAAATTTTCATATCTCAGCAAGTTGAGCACCAGAGTGTTGCAAATGGCTTTTCCAGCCGTTTTAAGCATATTTCTGCATATTGCACTTGTAAGACCCAAAAATAACAAACTTTCATAATTTTGCGAGTTCAGTACCCGAGTGTTGCAAATCGCTTTTCTTGCCGTTTTAAGCTTATTTTAGTATATTGCAGTTGAAGGACTCGAAAATGTCAAACTTTCGTATCTCGGTGAGTTGACCACCCGAGTAATGCAAATGGCTTTTCTTGCCGTTTCAAGCATAATTCAGCATATTGCACTTGTAGGACCCGAAAATGTCAAACTTTCATATCTCGGAGAGTTGAGCACTCGAGTGTTGAACCTCACTTTACTAGCCGTTTTAAGGATAATTCAGCATATTGCAATTGAAGAACACAAAAATTTCAAACTTTCATATCTCCGCGAGTTGATCACCCGAGTGTTGGAAATCGCTTTTCTAGCCGTTTTAAGCATATTTCAGCATATTGCAGCTAAAGGACCCAAAAATGTCAATCTTTCATATCTCGTCGAGTTGAGCACCCGAGTGTTGCAAATTGTTTTTCTAGCCGTTGTAAGCATATTTCAGAATACTGCAGTTGTAGGACCCTAAAATGTCAAACTTTCGTATCTTCGTGAGATGAGCACCCGAGTGTTGCAAATCGCTTTTATAGCCGTTTTGAGAATATTTCAGAATATTACGGTTTTAGGACCTAAAAATGTCAAACTTTCATATCTCGGCGAGTTGAGCACCCGAGTGTTGCAAATCAGTTTTCTAGCCGTTTTAAGCATATTTCAGCATATTGCAGTTGTAGGACCCAAAAATGTCAAACTTTAATATCTCGGCGAATTGAGCACCCCAGTGTTGCAAATGGATTTTCTAGACAATTTAAGCATATTTCTGCATATTGCAGTTGTAGGACCCAATAATGTCACACTTTTATATCTCGGCGAAGTGAGCACCCGATGGTTGGAAATGGCTTTTCAAGCCGTGTTAAGCATATTTCAGCATATTCCACTTGTAGGACCCAAAAATATCAAGCCTTCATATCTCGGCTAGTTTAGAACCCGAGCGTTTCAAATGGATTTTCTAGCCGTTTTTAGGTTATTTCAGCATCTTTCATTTGAAGGAACCGAAAATGTCAAACTTTCATATCTCGGCGAGTTGAGCACTCCAGTGTTGCAAAGCGCTTTTCTAGCAGTTTTAAGAATATTTCAGCATATTGCACTTGTAGGACTCAAAAATGTCAAACTTTCTTATCTCGGCAAGTTGAGCAACCGAATGTTGCAAATTGGTTTTTTTGCCGTTTTAAGTACAATTCAGCATGCTCCACTTGTAGGACCCAAAAATGTCAAACTTTCATATTTCGGCGTATTGAGCACTCCAGTGTTGGAAGTCGCTTTTCTAGCAATTTTAAGCATAATTCAGAATACTGCATTTGTTGGATCCAAAAATGTCAAACTTTCATATCTCGGGAGTTGAGCAACCCAGTGTTGCAGATGGCTTTTCAAGCCATTTTAAGCATATTTCTGCATATTGCGGTTGTAGGACCCAATAATGTCAAACTTTCATATCACGGCGAGTTGAGCACCCGAGTGTTGTAAATCGTTTTTCTAGCCGTTTTAAGCATATTTCAGAATACTGCATTTATTGGACCCAAAAATGTCAGACTTCCATATCTCGTCGAGTTGAGCACCCGAAAGTTCCAAATGGCTTTTCTAGCCGTTTTAAGCATATTTCAACATATTACAGTTGTAGGACCCAAAAATATCAAACTTTCATATCTCGGCGAGTTGAGCACTTGAGTGTTGCAAATCGCTTTTCTAGCCGTTTTAAGCGTATCTCTGCATATTGCACTTGTAGGACCGAAAAATGTCAAACTCTCATATCTCAGCGAGTTAAGCACCCAAGTTTTGAAAATGGCTTTTCTAGCCTTTTTTAGCATATTTCAGAATACTGCAGTATTAGGACCCGAAAATGTCAAAGTTTCTTATCTGGGTGAGTTGAGCACGCAAGTGTTCCAAATCTATTTTCTAGCCGTTTCAGGCATATTTCTGCATATTGCAATTGCAGGAACAAAAATGTCAAACTTTCATATCACAGCAAGTTGAGCACGCGAGTGTTGCAAATCACTTTACTAGCCGTTTTAAGCATATTTCAGCATATTGCATTTGTAGGACCCAAAATTGTCAATCTTTCATATCTCGTCGAGTTGTGCACCCTAGTGTTGCAAATTGCTTTTATGGCCGTTTTAAGCATATTGCAGCATATTACACTTAAAGGACACGAAAATGTCAAACTTTCATATCTCCACGAGTTGAGCACCCGAGTTTTGCAAATGGCTTTTCTAGCCGTTTTAAGCATATTTCAGCATATTGCACTTGTAGGACCCAAAAATGTCAAACTTTCATATCTCGGCGAAATGAGCACCCGGGTGTTGCAAATGGTTGTTCTAGCCGTTTTAAGTATATTTCAGCATACTACTGTTGAAAGACCCAAAAATGTCAAACTTTCATATCTCGGCGAGTTGAGCACGCGAGTGTTGCAAAAGTCTTTTCTACCCGTTTTAAAAAATTTTAGCATATTGCACTTGTAGGACACAAAAATTTCAAACTTTCATATCTCGGAGAGTTGAGCACCCGAGTGTTGCAAATGGCTTTTATAACCGTTTTAAGCATATTTCAGCATATTGCAAATGTAAGACCCAAGAATGTCAAACTTTCATATCTCTGCGAATTGAGCATCCGAGTGTTCCCAATCGCTTTTCAGCCGTTTTAAGCATATTTCAGCATATTACAGTTGTAGGACCCAAAAATGTCAAAGTTTCATATCACGGCGAGTTGAGCACCCTAGTGTTGTAAATCGCTTTTCTAGCCGTTTTAAGCATATTTCAGCATATTGCACCTATAGGACCCAAAAATGTTAAACTTTCATATCTCTGCGAGTTGAGCACTCGATTGTTCCAAATCCCTTTTCTAGCCCTTTTATACATATTTTAGCATATTGCTCTTGTAGGACAAAAAAAGTTCAAACTTTCATATCTCGACGGGTTGAGCAACCGAGTTTTACAAATGGCTTTTCTGGCCATTTTAAGTATATTTCAGCATATTGCACTTGTTGGACCCAAAAATGTCAAACTTTCATATCTCGGCGATTTGAGCATCCCAGTGTTGCAAATCGCTTTTCTTGCAGTTTAAAAAATATTTCAGCATATTGCACTTATAGGACTCAAAAGTCTCAAACTTTCTTATCTCGGAGAGTTGAGCTACCGAATGTTGTAAATAGCTTTTTTAGCCGTTTTAAGCATAATTCAGCATACTGCAGTCTAGGACCCAAAAATGTCAAACTGTCATATTTCGGCGTGTTGAGCACTCCAGTGTTGGAAGTCGCTCTTCTAGCCGTTTTAAGCATATTTCAGAATATTGCACTTGTAGGACCCAAAAATGTCAAACTTTTTTATCTCGGCGAGTTGAGCACCCGACTGTTCGAAATCGCTTTTCTTGCCGTTTTAAGCATATTTCAGCATATTGCACT
>JAOBRG010275425.1:0-16164 GCA_027574985.1 Umimayanthus nakama | reverse complement strand
GCGAGCAAAAAAAATTTCGAGCTTTGTTTTCCTACAGGAGATTAACGATCAGGTACGTCTGAATAAATCAAAACAAGCATTTCGATGAGTACTACGTCGCTGGAAACTTAATTTTGACTTTTTCCCTGTGAAGGTCTTCGAGTAAAGTTGAGTTAATTTGGGACAAAAAATCCCTCGAATGGGAGAAACTTCCTCGAATGCGAGGAAGAATTTCACGGCTTCTTTAGCATATTGTCTGGACACTTCGATTAAATGATTTTTTAGCATTTAACTTAGTTATGTATACCAACATAATTTATGAGATAAATGAAGGTAGAAAGAACCGCCACATTTATGTCAAGTTAGGGATAAACGCACTCATTTCTGCCAGTTGTGTCGCGAATGTCTGTAGCAAGTTTTAGAAAGCAATTGTACTGAATGGATATACTTTTCAAACAGTACCGGACAATGAAATGTTTTACTTACCAGATTTCGACTAACGGATCAGCACACAAAAATGTTGTATTAAAACACAAATAATCCTGGTTTGTAAAAATTCTTCTATGGTGCGTGCGCCCAAAAGAAGCGGGCGCACCCGGCCGTTGCCATTCACGATGTCATTTTTGCTCGGATTTGAGGACTCGTGTGCTCGCCAAGCAATAGATATTTCATTGTTAGGTATGGATATATTTTGAAGAAAAATACAGGAATTAGAAGTTGAACAAAGTACCTCAAGGTATAGTTTGGTATTTTATTTGTTGTTTTCATACACAGCATTTACAAGCGATGGAAAGGCAAAATGGAAAATAAATCAACAACATGCGAGTTTTTACTTCAAATTTATCAGAACCGTTTATCAAATCGCGTTTGTCCTTCAAGTAAGGTTTTGGATTGTTCTTTTGTTAGAATAATACGCCACCCAAAACGTTTATTTATTGCTAAAGGAAAATTTTTTAAAGTTCTCATGCGCCGAGATTTTCTCAACCGAAGACAAATATTTCCTCCCATTCGAGGAACATCGCATTCGATGAATGACTGTACACCTAATTCAAAAAAAGTTGTCTTCTAATTTGTTGCATTGTGCATTGCGCGTTTTGGCGAACCCAGACCGCAACGCTCAATGGATGTAACGAAGTTTTGAATAGTTTTGTATAGGCGCCTTCTATGAGACAGCGACATTCATTGTCCACAATGCTTCCATGCCGATTTCATTTAGGCAACCTGCAACGCTATTTAAAAATTCGTTACATCCATGGTGCGTTGCAGTCACTGGGTATGCAACAATGCACAATACAACAAATCAAAAGACAACCTTTTCTAAATTGGCTCTGTGCTAGAAGCAATCAGAAACTTTGAAAAAAAATATATTTCGCATTAAAACAGTATCTTCTTCGAGTTGCATATGCTTTACTAGACTGTAGCCGGAATACGTAATGAATGCATTTCACGTCGTCACCGTTTGCACAGCTTGTTCGTCGTTGAGTTCAGCTTTCTTGTTTTTCCTTCCTGCAGCAGTGAAGACTGGTGCTTTTTGTTTTTATAAAATGTGTTTCAACGAAGATATATGAATGCCAGCGACAACTTATATGGCTGTTTACATTGCAGCTGACGCTATTATCCTTACGTGTCATTTTATGAAATTATTTGGACTATCGCTCGAAATACATGGAGAGAAATGTTGACGGCAGTGGCCGCGTGGGACTGGGTAAAGAATGTTGTCTGCTGGCTGCGCGCCGGGCTGCTGGCCTGCGCGGTAAAAAGAAAAAAACATTCGCCGACATTTTTGCATGCTAAATAGAATGCTAGAAAAAAATTATCTGAGACGGCCTCATAATTGAAGAAATTGTCATTTTTTTTGAATAAAAGGAAACCTAAAGAGATCAGACACTCCAGCGTGAGCTCCCCAGAGAAATGGCTGCGTGTGAAATTCGACACCTGGGATGTCACGAGCGGGAAATTCTTTCTAAATTTCAACCCCACCTCATGAAATTCAACACTAGTTCTTTGTCTTCGAAGCTTGGTGTGCGAATTTTGGCAGCAGAATTTGCATTCCAGCGCTTGTATCATCTTCGCCATGAAGCTGCCCGCTTTCTGGCCACTATTTGGCCTTTGGACATTATCTTGTCTGTTGGAATTCGCTTCGTCGCAAGAACTGTTGCCCCCACCGATAAATATTGCTCAAGGGAAGAGAATCACTGCAACTTGGACATGCGGAGAGCGGTACGACAAAGACAGAGAATTATTTTGCAAGATTGCCACCGTACCTGGAAAATTTGGAATTCATGGACTGGCTTGCGATCACTGCCAACAGAATCATCCCAATCGGGATCACTCGATTGGAAAAGCAATCGATGGCTCAGAACGCTGGTGGCAATCTCCGCCGCTGTCGAGAGGTCTCGAGTTTCCTCGGTATGACTTCGAGAAGATCAACATAACCATTGATTTGGAACAGGTTTGTAAGACCTGGTAACAAGCTCTCTCAAGGAGCTTCTTTATCTTACGTGTGTTGTGAATAGAAATGTTTCATACGCATGAAACATTCATATTACATGTATTAAAATTTGTAGCGGCTGAGCGCGTACCGTGGTGTGCTTGTTGATTTCGAAACTGAGACGAAAGGTAGTCCGTAATATTTATCAGCGATTTAATTGAATACGTTCATGATCACCGTTTATTGAAATACTCATTTGGCTTATGTTTAGTATACTTATTTGTGTAATTAATTTGCTGCGCTTAAGTCTGTTCTGGACAGACTATCAACCCCTTTGTCGCAAAAACTTCGGAGGAGCTCGAAGCAATGCCAATTGAGGACATTTGAGCTGAACACTGTCAGTAAGCAGAATAATGTTCAGTTGACCCTTTGACCTTTCTATTAAAAATTCCCCTCATGGCGTTTTATTTTCTATGGGACTTGGTACTATTAAATATACCATGCTTACCTGAATTTGCAAACCCGAACTGGAAATACTGTTAGCAATACATGAACATATGATAATATTTAAACAGAAGTAGAAGACACGCTTTTTTTTAACTATACTGAAATTTTGTGTGTGGAACAGATTATTCAGGTCCGGAAAAGAAGGCATCTTGGGAGAAATGCCTGTGGGTTTTCAGGACCATTTAGCTTGGCAGGGTGGAGTTAAGTAAACACAATAGTTTTAAAAGACTCTTCTGGCAACAGTATACTATGGTGGCCCATTGATCTCATAGCAAAATTAAAAAAGACCTGTGATATAATGCAAAGATAATTATTTTCAAGATAAAAATAAATTTAATTAAATTTTTGAAAATAAGTAAAAAAAATTTTAATTTTTGTTAACAGACACTCATAAAAATAAAAAATAATAATAATAACAATAAAATTAATTATAAGAAAGAAATGCTAGCTAAATCCTTCCCGAGCCAAGTGGCCCATTAGGGTTGCCCTTACCTCTGGTTTCTGTGGTGTTAAGCGGATGAGAGTCAGTGACTTCCCCTAGACAGGACACTTATCCATTGCAGGTTAGCTCCCAGCAGAAGCTGGTACTCATTTATACAGCTGAGTCAACTGGAGTGAGTTGAGTAAAGTGCCATGCTCAAGGACACAAGGCAGTGGTCAGGCTGGGGTTCGAACTCACAACCTTTTTACTAATTGGACACGCTTACCATGCAACCATTGCTGCACCGACACAAAGAAATATACACTAATAGAAAATATTTTTTAATATATGCACACACAAAAGAAACAAAACAACATTAAAAAATTAGTGACATAAAATTCATGCTTTTTTTATAAGAATATAAGAACACCCAGGCTAAGATTTTCTCAAAAATTAAGAACAATCTAAGAACAATCCTCAAGTTGAAATTTTGATCAGAAATATTTAAAAATTTTATTTTATTTTTGTGCTCAGATTGAGATGTATCTGTATATATATGGAGATGTGTTAGAACTAGCTGGGTCATCAAGTGCTAGTGGTGTGATAAGCAAGCTTGTGGCAGTCACAGACACTGTTCAGACAGGATAAATGATAGCAAGCAAATAGTTCTTAGCGTTGCTTTATTGTTCTGGGTGGAATAACTAGGAAATAAGAACAACTTGAGAACACTTTGAGGCTGACATCACCAATACTTTTTGAACAACCAAAGCTGAGCCAAAAGTTACTGGTTCTTATTAAAAAAGCATGTTATGCAACAAAAAATCCCCAAAAGAGTGAAATCAATTCAAAACCAAACACGCTGGGCCATCTGATACCTTGCAAAATAAAATGACAATAAAAATTATTAATGATGATCACATGTTTTCAAAGCCTGAGATACTTTGGCAATATAACTCATACATTAATTTAGATTTTCTAGCTGAAATATGAAAATTAAAGAACATAAAATATCAAATAAGCCTCAGGGGAAGGGAGGGTGGACTTCAGAGGGGATGAGACAAGGAGCTTATTGGAGAAGGGAAACTTAATTAAAACTCACTGAAGGCCGTAAATGAGTTGTCAAGCTCTAGTGAATATGAAGCACTTCTGCATTTTTACCATGATAAAACATACAGTAAGACGTTCTTAATTTAAAACATGATAAAGTAAACAATTACATGTAGTTCAAAGTATTCCGACCAGTATTGCACAAGTATGACAGGGCAACTGAAGAACAAAGCCTTCTTCTAATGCCATATTTGCTGTGTTTTTGACTTTGACATCTTTTTTATTCAGGGATAGAAAAGGGAATATTAATAAGGGGATAAAAACTACATGTCTGTAGAAAATCAAAACTCTAGAATGTGAAGAGCCAGTGCTTATTAGAGGGGAAGGGGGAGGGGCTTAATAGAGGGAGAGGTTGTTAGTGATTTTATAGTTTATGTGTCTGAACATTTGAATGTGGTTTATAGGAATACCAAGTTGCTTATGTCATTGTCAAAACTGGCAATGCCCCAAGACCCAAGGTGTGGGCCCTTGAGAGGTCTAGTGATGGTGGCAGAACTTTCACCCCATGGGAATACTTTGCACCAAGCCCCAATGACTGTAGGTACTATTTTGGAGTGAGCCAACACTTACCTCAAATACAAGATGACTCTGTTAGGTGTAACACTGATGTGTCGGATGTTCCTCCATTTGAGAATGGGGAGGTGAGTAATTTGAGATCATTTTGTTCAGCCATTTTGTTACTGTACATAGTTGTTATGAATCGGGTTGGAGAAAGATAACACTCGGGACAAAAAAAAATAAGTGGTAGTTATTTCTTGTTGTTCCCACCCCTTTCTGCTACTTGTATTCTCATATGTAATAATAGTACAAAGCTTTGCTCTTTGAAAACTTGCTGCTCAGGACATCCACTCATTTTTGGTGTTCTGGTACATTCAGTTTGCTCAGTTCATACAGCAGTTTAATGTGGATCTTCGTTTTCCTTACTTTTAATTAATGGTCTGTGCACTTTGCACACGGGTCTAAGAACTTGCTCAAAAAATTGGTCAATAATTTGCTGTGCAGTCCTCGCACTAGGCTAATGAGAATTAGTAATACTGAACACTAGATATTGAAGTTCCGATAATCTGATTGGCTGTCTAATCATGATATAAATCCTATATACTGCAATATGTCCAAATATGGAAATTAAAAATTTTATCAGGGAAAATCTTTCCTTAAAATGGCCGAAAACTCGACTCGGTAGAAAATATAATTCAAGATATTTTTTATCCAGTGTTTTGTATTTAATAAAACAATTATTCCACTCACGCTTGTTGGATATGAGTTTATGATAGCTGACTCAGTGCCTTGAACCCCGTCCACTATCTAAAAGCTCATATCCAACACGTGTTCGTCGAATAATTGTTAAGTATTAGTGTTTGTATACTGGTATGATTTTGTAATTTAGAATAGGACAGGGCAATTTTATGGAGCTGGCTAGCTAGACAGAATATTAGAAAAGTTTTACATAGTACAAGTAAGATCAAGATTGTGTGTATCTTTCTGCCTTATCTGTAGTGGTTATATAGTGACCTGGGGTTTTACTGTCCACCGAGAAATAGAATATTAAAAAAGACTGAAACATAAGATTCACCCACCTTGCTTCTGAGAAAAATCCAGGTAAGAAACAACAAGTTATTTTTACTTGGCCTTAAATTAAAAGTTATCTGACCTGGTAGTAATTTAATTACTATTAATAATGCTTTGGTTGTTGACCACTCTGTGCCTAACTTTATTTCTGCTTAAAAATTTCAGATTCACATTTCACTTGTGAATGGAAGACCTGGTGCATCTAATTTTACATACAGCAAGACCTTGCAGGTATTCAATTAATTCCAGTTTGCCGTGTGTGGTTTTCCCTGTGTGTACTACAGTGTACATATGTATTCAGTGTGCACTATTTGGTATGTCATCACATTTCACCTCTTAGTGGTGTATTTCATGAAGTAATGGCCATCTGGCCAATAAAATAATACATGTATGTTTTACAGAAAAAAACATTACACATGATGAAGTGAAATTGTAGGGGTGTCAAAGGTGTCTGGAAACCTCGGGAATATCTGTTGTCTTAATATATACATGTATCTAGGTATACATCTGGAGATGTCCAAAGGTGCCTAGATACCTATAGTCACATGTACCTAGAGGTGTCCAAAGGTGCCTAGATACCTACACTGTATAGTCACATGTACCTAGAGGTGTCCCAAGGTGGCTAGATACCTATAGTCACATGTACCTAGAGGTGTCCAAAGGTGACTAGATACCTATCGTCACATGTACCTAAAGGTGTCCAAAGGTGGCTAGATACCAATAGTCACATGTACCTAGAGGTGTCCAAAGGTGCCTAGACACCCATAGACACATGTACATGTATCTGGAAATTACCAAAGGTCTAGTCTAGACACCTATACACCGAATCGAAATATGGCGGCAATTCAAATATTCTTTTGTCTACATTGAAATTAGCGCAACTAGCCTCGTTCTTGAGTTAAACTTTCAAAAGAATATGTTACTCGAAATGAGGCTGGTAAGGCCAATTTGAATGTAGACAAAAGAATATTTGAATTGCCGCCATGTTTTGATTCGGTGTATAGTCACATGTACCTAGAGTTGTCCTAAGGTGCCTAGACACCAGTAGACACATGTATCTGGAGGTGTCAAAGGTGTCTAGACACACCTATCTGAAGGTGTCCAAATAAGAAACACGGGTCTGGAGGTATCCATAGCCGAGATAGGTGTCTAGACACTTATGGACACTAGTATCTTGAGGTGTCCAAAGTTGTTTTGATACCCATAGACACTTGTATCTGGAGGTGTCCAAACCTGTCTAGACACCTATAAACACATGTCTGGAGATGTCCAAAGTTAACTAGACACCTAAAGACATATTTGTTTGGAGATGTCCAAAGTTTTCTAGACACCTATAGACACATGTATTTTGAAGTGTCCAAACCTGTCTAGCACCTATAAACACATGTCTGGAGGTGTCCAAAGTTGTCTAGACACCTATAGACATATTTGTCTGGAGATGTCCAAACTTGTCTAGACACTTAAAAACACATGTCCGGAGTGTCCAAAGTTGTTTAGACACCTATAGACATATTTGTCTGGAGATGTCCAAAGTTGTCTAGACACCTATAGACACATGTATCTGGAGGTGTCCAAACCTGTCTAGACACCTATAAACACATGTCTGGAGGTGTCCAAAGTTGTCTAGACACCTATAGACATATTTGTCTGGAGATGTCCAAAGTTGTCCAGAAACCTATAGACACATGTATCTGGAGGTGTCCAAACCTGTCTAGACACCTATAAATTCGAGTATCTGGAGGTAATCAAAGGTGTCTAGACACCTATAGACACATGTATTGGTAGGTGTCAAAGGTGTCTAGACACTAACAGACACATGTGTGGATTGGTGTCCAAAGATGTCTAAACAACTATAGGAACATGTGTCAGGAGGTGACCAAAGGTGTCCAGAAACCTATAGACACATGTATCTGGAGGTGTCCAAAGTTGTCTAGACACCTACAGAAACATGTATGGGTAGGTGTCCAAAGGTGTCTAGACACCTATAGACTACTGGTATGTACAGTGATACCTGGTTTACTTAATAACTCCTGACACCTCAACATGTTTAGGCTCCTCTGGAGACATCTGGACACAAGATATGTCTGAAATGTCCAGGGATGCTTTAACACCTTCAGACATATCTGTACACAATAGAGGGATGAGGGCGGGGATGGAGGTTATGAGCTCCACCCTTATGCCAAAAATAGCCAGGCCTGTTTAGAATTAATAATTCAGTTTGTTTGATGATTTGCAGGAATGGACCAGGGCAACGCATGTTCGTCTTCGCTTGTTGAAGGTGCAAACTCTCTTGTCAGATTTGATACCACTTGCAAGGAAGGACAAATCAGTCATGCGAAGAGTAAGTATTGTACTTTGTATTTTGCTCAGGCTTGAATTTGATTTTCTTTAACATTGTATAATTATGTACCAAATGTTAATTTAGAGTGTACAGACTCAACTCCTCAAATGCCCTTACATGTAACAGGGTACAGTGGAAAAACATTGTGAGAAGTGTAACAGGGTACAGTGGAAAAACATTGTGAGAAGTAATATAACCTTTCAGCATAGCACCTGCCTTTAGGTAGACAGCACAATGAAAGATCAGACATAATGATGATGATGTTGATAAGGTTTCAGATAATTATTATGGGAAACACATTTTGGTTCTGTGAAAAGGGTTTGTGGTACAATGTAACCTGATTCAGTATATATTTTTGTCTCTTGGAGTGAGTTTATAATCCCCCAGATTTGCAGTTCATCCCAAAAAGCTTTGCGCAGGGTGGCAAAGGGGTTTTTCCTGATCTGTTATTGGGGTCAAAATCTTTAATGTGATGCGTTATGAGACAGAAAAAATAGTCATGATCTGTGATGAAAGAGGACCCTGTGATACGTTTTGGCATAATAAAACAGTTGTGATACATTAAAGGGGTGAAATTTATACCGTGATTCGAGATTGAAAACAAAGTGTCTTGAAGAACTACCAAACGTTCTGTGTGCTGTCCGCAGTTTCCCATGCAAAGCTCTTTATGTTGTTAAATACTTTTTTAATATTTTAAAGTTGATTTGGGAAAGAACCGGTGCAACAAATGGTTCTCGTATTACACATACTACATTGGTTCTTTTGCGATCAGCATGAAATTAGATGTTGGTTAGAAATACTTAATCGTACAAAAATTTTACATAAATCTATTCTCATTGTATTTTTCAAGGGATAAAGTAAGTCTTTTAGTGTAAGACTGTGTTTCTTAATGTTTACGTTAATCCAAACTTCCAATGTAAGAATAATTAAAAAGAAAATAATTGATTTACAACTTTTTGCATTTCAGTATTTCTACTCAATCAAGGACATCTCCATAGGAGGTGTTTGTATGTGCAATGGCCATGCTGACATGTGCAACAAGACTGAGAACAGCAGGGAGTATGCATGCAACTGCAAACACAATACCTGTGGCAGAAACTGTGAGCAGTGCTGCCCACCCTTTATACAGAAGAAGTGGAGACCAGCGACTGCTGATGATAGTTTTAACTGTGAACGTAAGTGACCATTGTGGACAGTAAAAGATACATGTCCGTTGGCTGATCCAAGAGGATAGGGACCTGGGGGGCTTGTGCCCCCCCCCCCCCTTTGGAGTTATTACTGCAAGATAGAACAAGAGGTATACGATCATGTACTTAAAAGTTAAATTTAATTCACCAAAGTTTACCCAAGCTCGAGGTTTTAAAAGGTCTTACATTTTATTTAATAAGAACTTGTCATTTCTCATGTCAAAGTTTGAAGATAATTTGCACTTTAAAGGGTGCTACTTACTTTCCTTGATTTGTACCAAAAATTTTGTTTCGTGATGTAGTTTAGGACTGAAAACCTACATAAGTTGACTTGTATAATTTTAAGTTTTTATCAAAAGATTGAAGTAAACTTGGGTTTTAAAACTTCCAAATTCAGGTCTTGAAATGGTCTTACATTCTGTGCAGTGATAGCTGCAGGGACCTTGATTTTTGTAGTTTTTGAAGTTCTCTGTCTGCATCACATCACAGTTTGCACCTGCTTACGACTGTATTAGGTTCCTGTCTGTAAAAATAGCATCTGGAGCACTGCTTTATCGGATAAATTGGGTGGGCAGGTAACAGTCTTAATTTTATTTTTTAAATGGCGAGTAGTAGCTGGTAGCACTCTCCCTTACCATTGGTAACTTCTAGTAATAGTCCCTACCTGATCATAAATATTGAGTTTTTACTTTCCTCTCCAGCTTGTAATTGCCACAATCATGCAACAGAATGTTACTACAGTGAACAAATTGCACAGCAAAAACGCAGTTTGGACATCAATGGGAAATATGAGGGGGGTGGAGTGTGTGGACCTTGTCTACACAACACCTACGGTATTAACTGTGAAAGGTGCAAGCAAGGCTATTATCGACGAGCAAACGTCCCTATCACTTCCCCTTTGGCTTGTGCAGGTATGCATTGTATACAAGGTTATGTACAATTGTAACAGTATCTGAACATGTACAGAGTACGTCATCCCAATTTCTACAAGTACATCTCGAGTCTCTGATACTGATTCTACCCTATTGTATGCTTGTTGACTCCTTAACAGAATGTAAATGTGACATCAGATATTCAACAAGAAACTGTGCTGATGAAACTGGTCACTGTGTGTGTCTGCCGAATTACCGTGGCCCAAATTGTAATGAGTGTAACGAGGGATTCTTTGACTTTCCTAATTGCAGACGTGAGTATGCTTAATAGTTTGAAAATAAGATTTGTGTGCCCGCTGATACTCCTAGAAAGTCCTGGAATTATGGTTTAATTTCTTGAAGTAATATGAAATGAATCTTAAGTTTATTGCATACAGTTTGTAAAAATTGACATCATTCACGGGCCCGTAGCCATTTTTTTCATGGGGGGAGGGGGTGCATACCTCAAGAGCTAGAACTGGATAATTAATTTTGGATTGATTGGCCATACAAGTGTGTAAAACAAAAGGCTTTTAGGGGGTCAAGAGTTTGTTCTCCCCCAGAAGCGTTTAACCCTATTCTGCCTGGGCTTTTTTAGGATAGTTAAATCTGGGGGGCGGAAAGTGTCCGCGGCCCATTACTCTAAAACTATTAATAATAATGAAATGAAATTTGGTGAACTGGTAGAGAATCATAAACTAATTAATTTGGTGTAGTTCAATTGGCGTGTGACGTTATCAATACGTCATAATGACGTCATAACTGCCAAGATTTTCGATTTTTACCAAAATTTTCGTCATCAAAATAGAAAAGTTTGGAGGCGTTTCTGACTTCAAAAATCGACAAATAAACGGTACAAAATGTATTTAAACTTCCTTTTTAATATAAATAAAAGTATTTTAAGGAAATTGGGTAATACAAACAGATTTTTTCAGCGAAAGTTTGATGTTCAAACCTTACATTAGCTCTTAAACTATAGCTTTCAATTTTTACTCAAATTCCTTTTATTTAAAGCTAATAGTGTAACTAAAACTGTTTCATAACTGTTTTCAACGTTTTCAAATGCAAATTGACCGAGAAAAGCCTTTATTTTTGACAAAGTGCAAAGTACACCGCCGCCATCTTGGATTTCCAAAAATGGTATTGCGCAATATCTATGACGTCACAAGTCACGCGTAACATAAGTTATTTTACAGAGAATATCGATTAATTGCCTCAAGGCTAATAGTTAGCACTTGTTTCAACGGTTTTGTAAATTAATGGAGAAAAATACTGAAAAAGTCAAAAACTGAAAAAACATTGAGTCAAAAACGTGTTGCCATGGCAACATGTTATACCCCTGGGGCAAAATTTGTCCAGAATCTTGTCCTCCAACAAATTTTAGCAAAAGTGGTAAAATTTGGTTGGTTTTACTTTAATATTAAGGAAGTTCTGGAAAGTTGAATTCAGCGCGGGCACTTTCTGCCCCCCCAGGTGGAATAGGGTTAATTTAGAAAGCTCATTGAGGTCCTTAATTTGCTGGGAATGCATTGGAGTTGTCAAACCTGTCACCACATCATGTCAGATCACGCTGCTCATCCCCTGCCTGGGAGCCTGAATAGTATTTAAATTAACATAGTATAAAATACTACAAAAAAGAAATATTCAATATTGATGGATTGGTAATATATTTGTTACTGTATGTACATGTAGGAAGTTAGTTCAGTCTGGTTAAAGTAATAAATAAATTAATGTACTATGTAAGCTCTACAAGATAGATAAGGGGAAATATCAAATGGATGTTTTTTCATTGGACGACCTTCAGTTCTTATAATGTGTAAACACTACTTAAACAGGTACCCTGGTTGTCACGCCACTGCCCCCTCTCTTCCCACCTCCCCCACCCTAACCATTAGAGTGTACTAATTTACTGTTACTGTTTGTATCTTGACACATTTCAGCTTGTGTGTGTAGTCCAACTGGTACTAGCGGTCGTGTGTGTGGGCCAACTCAGAACCAGTGTCCATGCAAACCAAACTATGCAGGTGCCAGGTGTGACCAGTGTGCTCCGGGTTACTATGGTTACCCTGAATGCAGGCGTAAGTGGTTGTTAAGATTATTAAATTGCCCTCATTTTGTTTCTTCCCTTGCCTATTGTATGATCATCTATTCTTTGATAATTCTGTTTACATTTTTTCGATAATCTGATGTTGCTGTAGCTGCAACAAAGCCTGTGATCTGTGTGATTTTGGCAACAGTACCCGCAAAATAAGTTGTCATTACAAGCGTTTTTTTTTGTCTTCGCACTTTCCAGCTGCAGCAAGTTCAGTATAAATACACTTGCTTGTAACCTGCATTCAGTCCTGATGATGATTTTGTAACAAAATCGAAATATTGGCAATTCATCTTCACGTTCAGTTGTATCTAACTTAAATATTAAGTTTTTGCAACAATGTTTTTAAGGGGGGTGTTTATCTTTTGTTATTAACACTTGTCGGCGGGTAATGGATTACAAGCGTTAGCCTGCCTGAAAACAACACAATAGGGAGGCAAACTTGCCAGTCACCAGCTTATTTTGACAACCCTGCTTAGTGCAACAGCATCCAATAGTTTGTTGATGTAACTTTGTAGACAGTTATGTTGTGGGTATTTGATTTGTTCTGCTCTACCTGCACAGCTTGCAGATGTGACAGAAACGGCGCAGAGTCGAATAACTGTGATATTGTGACGGGTCAGTGTCCATGTAATATCAAATACCAAGGTCAGCAGTGCAACCAGTGCAAGAGAGGGTTCTTCAACTTTCCAAACTGTGAAGGCAAGTCGATAATAGAGAGTTTGTCTTCTTTTCTCTTCTCGTTCTTTTTCTCTTCCTCTTCTTCCTCCTCTACCCTTCTTCCCTGTCACAACACTTTTTTATACCATAGCAAGACAGTTGTTGCTTTTAGTGCTATTGCTATGTTCATACTATTAATAATGTTTTTTATTGAAACTGGATTTGCAGTGTGTAACTGTGACAGCGAAGGCACAGGTCCTGATATCTGTGATAAGAATACTGGACGCTGCATTTGCTATCCGCGCTTTGCTGGTGAACGCTGCAACAGGTGCAACACAGGATTCTTCAACTTCCCACAGTGCACAGGTGTTTGACTCGTAGAATCATTTTAGTTATTATGAGGCTAACTGATTTCGCGTGCTGTGACTGGTCAATTCCAGGTCCGTACTCGATCACCTTTACAAAGCAGGAATAATTAACAAATCCATATAATAATCTTCTTATTAGCCTTGTTTGCTTGGTCCTTATGGCAAGTTGTGGATCCTCGGTTTTTCCTTCCTTGTTTTCATTGCCCGTGCACTTCACGCTTGGGCCATAAAGGGAAGGAAAAACTCGGTCCATAACTTGCCGTACGGACCTCACACTCGGCTAATAAGAGGTGTTTATTGTTCTTATTAGGGGTAAACCATTTGATATTAAAAGAACTGTTTAAACCATTGCTTAACTTTTTAGTAGTTCATGTCTTTCATATCTGTCTGTGTCAGTCTTGACTAAAAAGAAAACGTGTGGCCACAGAAAATTGTAATATTAACATATTGAGTACATCATAAATTAGGGTCCATCGAACAACAAATGGTGTTATGATTTTTAGCAACTGGTCAGAAACCTTTAGGAAGGCAGGGGCTAGTTTATGTGTCATGCAGTTTGTTTCCCGTTGTTTGTAGCTGGTGTAACGACAGTTTTTCAGCTCATTTGACAATCTTGTACTTCAATCTCAAATTGGTTTCAGTGTTGGCTTGACAGTGCGTTACATTAAACACACCTAGATTTTTAGCAGTCAACAGAAGTGCCTTTTTCCATAAGAAAGGGTTTGAATTGGTCCCCGTTATGTTTGTCAAAGGGTTATCACATCAAGGAAGGTATTTAATGACATTTCCAAAGAATACAGCCGTTAGAAAAAAAAAACTATAAACTGATGTTAGAAGTTATTTTTTGAGATTTCCTTGAGTGTGGAACAATTTAGCACGATAAAATACTGATGTTGTCTTGCACTTTCTAAAGTTAATCATGAAAACAGGTCATTCAGTTGAAGTAAAATGGTTGATTTAAACAAAAAATCGTTGTAACTAACACCAGCCAGCGTAACGGGTAATGATCCGTTTTGATAATAAAGTTCAGTGGCACCTGTAAGTGGTAAGCAAGTTGGAGCCGCCACTAGACAGATCTTTTTAGGAGGCATTGTTTTAGGAAATGAAACAAATTATATTCTTTGTAAAATGTATCATTAGAATGAATTTAAAATTAATAAAAGTATCAAGATAAATGCTTGTTAAAAATAAACGATTTTTTTCAGCTTGTGGATGTTCAACATATGGTTCTGTGGATGCAAACTGTAGAGATGACGGCACCTGCCAGTGCAAAGAGAACTACGTGGGCATCAAATGTGACAACTGTAAGATTGGATACTATGACTATCCCCAGTGCATTAGCTGTGCCTGTGACAGGCGGGGATCTGTTAACCACGACCTATGTGACCCCAACACTGGCCAGTGCACCTGCAAAGGCAGTTTCAGGGGAAGGAACTGTGACCTTTGCCAGCCTGGCTATTATAGTTTTCCCAACTGTCGAAGGTGCACGTGTAATCCAGCAGGCATCAAACCCATCCCAGGACGACCCCTTGGAGACTGTTCTTCATCGAATACTGTGAGTCAGAAATCATTATTTTTTGTTGTTGTAGATGCATTTGACACAAGAAAACTGTAGTTTTCTTGTTACAGCTATATATCGTGTTTAAATTTTGAACAATTTATTAATTTAAGTCATAGATGTAGACGGTGGTTTTCTTTGAAATCTCTTAACATCAGTCATTCCTTATGCCGACTTCAATATCTATTCAAATGTCAAAAGACTGTGTGAGGTAAGAAATGTTAAGATTTTTGCCCCAAAATGATTATACGCGATAGTTTTTAACTTTAAAAACATAATGGTTTAAAGTTTTTGTATTAAGTGAAGTAAGTCAAGATGTCTTTAAGTGCCTATGAAACGAAAACTTTTATTACCTTAAAGGATAGACCTCGCTAAACGAAGAATAGCGATGAAAATTTTTTGCCAAAACTTCTTATGGTTCTCGAAATATTAACAATTAATGTTTTCAACTGATGGCGTCACAAGTGCGGCAGGCAAATTTGCATTTCTTATAAAACCTACCGCCAATCCACAACGTTGGGATGAATTTAAGCCAAATTTGGACTGATGATGCATTCTGAAGTTTTCTTCAGAGAAGTAGCAATTTTTTTATCGTCATGGCAACAAACTCAGTTTCAGACTCCAATTTGTTAAAAATAATTTCTACTATTCCAAAGTCTTTTACCAAGTTTGGTGTTTTCTTTTACACGGTAAAAAAACAGAAATTATGTTGATAATTGTTGCAAAATTTCTGGTGTGACGAAAAAACTCATTAATTCAGAAACTCTCAGTTTGAGCCTGAAACCCAGTTTGTTGCCATGATGACGAAAATTATTAACTATATCTGAAGAAAACCGCAAATACATCACCAGGCCAAGTTTAACTTAATTCATCCAAGAGTTATGGATTTGCATCATATTTAAAAAATTGCAAATTTGCCTGTCACACTTGCGACGTCACCATGTGAAAACATCAAACGGATGCAAGAGAATTTATTAGATGTACTGAAAGAACAGGATGATTATGTTGGCATCAATATGATTATCTCCAACTT
>JAOBRG010275203.1:0-16165 GCA_027574985.1 Umimayanthus nakama | reverse complement strand
GAAGGGAGCCGGTAAATAAATTGAAGAGGGTGACTGAAGAGGAGGGACAAGAAGTTTCCCTCCTCTCTAGTCCCAACTCTTCTATTTTTCTTCCCAACCCTACTTCCCTTTCACTTCAAAGCTCGCACCATGGGTGTATTTAGTCAGTATACTAAATCAATAGATACAACTTTTCTTTGCCCTCTGATTTGCTACTAAAGTGGGAGTGTCCAGTGTCCAATGCCATCGCGTTTGGAGGCTTTTTTCAGATGCTGAAACTTCGGCGGTGAATAACGCAGAACCCGCAAAAAATTGATGGTCCGTAATAAACAGCACGTTTCTGTTATTTCAGTTTCTACGATGTAGCTTACGTTGATTACAAGGAAGTGTGTACTCGTTTCCGAATGGCTTGTTCCATACACGTTTTGCATCGCATCACCACCAGTTAAGAATCAAACTAATTACCCACCGGGAAAAAAACAGGCCATCAACGAACGACTACATATATCCGTGCTGCTGAACACGCTATGTTTCCCAAATGCGCAGACAGACTAACGCATCCGTTGGCAGAGCTACCTGTCCTTCATTGGTTTAAGTCATATTTGTCATCCCGTACTCAGTTTGTCAAAATCAACGAGTCCCATTCCTTCGCTCGAAGCCTCAGGACTGGCGTCCCTCAGGGTTCTATACTAGGTCCTGTCCTGTACTTGCTATACACAGCCCCTATTACCGACATCATAAAAAGCCACAATTTCAATTATCATATCTACGCTGATGACACTCAACTGTATATCTCTTTTGAAGCCAACAGCAATCGTAATTAGTGAGGAGCCGCCATAGAAAACAATATTTTTGATACATACAAATGGATTATCTTTAATAGTTTGAAACTCAATCAAGATAAAACCAATTTTTCTTTTATGCACTCCAAGTTTCGTTCTCGTCCGCCACCCTGTCACATCCAAGATGAAATGATTTGATCCCTTTTTCTACCTCTGCAACTAACCTTGGTGTCCTTTGAAGAACATGTTAAGCAAGTGTGCAGGTCATCGTTCTTCCACCTACGAAATATCTCAAGAATCCACAAACACTTAACGAGAAACCCTGTAGAAGTCCTTATCCACGTCTTTGTCGCCTCCAAACTCGACTCATTAATTCTCTCTTGTACGGCCTACACCTCTTCTTCAGAAGCCACAGTCAGTGTAGAACTCTGATGCTCCGGCGAATTGTTACCCTCTCACAGAAATACGATCATACCACATCTGTCTTGACTCGGCTACATTTGCTTCCAGTTCATTACAGAACTGTCTTCAAGATCCACCTCCTGATCACTTATTGGATTCTGCTCTATCTACTTGTCTAGCCTATTACGTTATAGCAAATCTACTCGCTGTCTTCGTTCTGTCTCAAACGAACTTTTGCTTGTTCCTGGCTTCTACTGCAAAACTTATGGCGACAGATCATTTTCCGTTTGTGCAGCCAAACTATGGAACAACCTACCACACAGCCTACGAAAATCGCCTAGTCTTTAGCTAATTTTAAATTTTCTTTTTAATATTTTTATTAGCATTAGTTCTTTACATTTTTACAGTAAAAAGATAATGGTAGGTTATTAATTTTATTACAGTTTTTCGTTTTTCCAAGATTCACTTTACATAATTTTTCTCTTTTAGTTTAGTTTTTTAAGAATATTTTGTAAAGCGCCTTGAACTTTATTGGATATGTGCGCTGTTTAAGTTTTCAAACTTAAAAGTTTGTTCTTGTTATAGAGTGCAGGCGGCTGCGATACAAAGTTAATTGCAATACATGTCAATTTTTACTTTTCAAGGGGGAAACTATCACGACAGAGGGGTATGGATTGGATTGAATGACGTCAGTACCGAGGGAACATTCACATGGAGTGATGGGTCAGCGGTTACTTTCACTAACTGGTCGCCTGGGCAACCAAGTGCAGCTCACAAACTGGAAGACTGTGTCAAAACGAGCAGCTCTAAATGGCAGGATGTTTCGTGTGGTGCACAATTGTACTCTATGTGTGAGAAACCTTGATAAGAACAATAACAACTACCGTTGTTGAAAGTTCTGGTTTTCGCAATGTCTTCAGTTTTTAGATCAATTTTATTCCAAACAAAGGTGCCACAAAGTGGACCACATTTTCAATCGAGCTAACTTCTCCTTTTGTTTAGTGAGGGCACTATAGAGGCTATAGAATTAATTTAGTTTAGCTTAGTTTAACCCTCGGAAGTCCGGGGGCGGGGTTCAAATGGACCCCCCATATGTTTTTCCGACCAAAAGTTTGAAGCTTTCAAGCAATCAAAATGAAACTTTCGGTACCTGTAGTCTGATAATGAGCGCATTTTTTGACGTTAATTGGATGACGTCATCAATTATAATTTATGCGTAACTAATTATGCAAATTAAAGTTTGAAATAGAAAACTGTAAATTTTTTGGAAAATTGGTTCTCATTTTTTCTTTTAGACTCTATTCCCAATTATATTTCCATTTGAGGCTGAAAATATATGTTTTCTACTAATTCCAGTAAAATTTGCTTCAGTTTGCGTAAAACAAAAATTATTTGCAACCCTTTCGAAAATCTATTGGGGGGGTCCAAATTACCCCCCCACCTCCCCCGAGGACTAACTTGTTACAGTAAACTGATAGCTTGGACTTCCAAGGGTTAAGATCCTATGGAAAAAACCTATAACTCGAAATATCAAGTCATACTATGAAATGAATTTTTAAAATTTTTTATTACTTCTACTATACTTTTTAACTAGATATGACAAGCTCATCATACAAAAATGATGCTGTGAGACACCTGCATGCACACTACCAAAACTGTACACGGAACCGTTAGATAAGCGTTTTTGTATAGTACAAGTTTGTGCCGTTAGATCAACTGCCAAGAATCCGATGAAGGGAGTTAGATCGTTCTAAAGCTTATTAATATAGGGTTTAATACAGTATTGTTGGCAGGATAGGCCTTGCATAACGACAACTGATCTAAATACCTAAAACTACTGATGAGAGGTGCAATCACAAGCTCTCTCACACACAAGAAAACTACGCTCGATTAATAGCATGCGCTTGGTATTTCCACTTGAGAACAGTCTGCTCCGACGAAGAGCTAACGCTAGAAACATCAGCTAAACACCAAATCCCACTGGCGAAAAACATTCCATATTAACTTTTGTTGATCAAACCCATTTATTCAGCATACTCGCCTAAGCAGAAAAACTGTTTTTTTACAAGACTAGTCTCCCATTCATTTCAAGACAACTCGATCTTCTAAACTTATTGATTCGTTGCACTAATGGGAAGGGAGTTTGGGGAGGTTAGTGAAATTAGTTTCTATTGTTGGATAATTTTATCATGTTGCAATAAATTTACCTTGTAAATACACAAAAATACCTGTACGACCAAGTTACGGATTACGTCGAAATTAGTAGAATACTGTACTTATTAGGTAAATAAAGTTTTGAAAGCGCCGCGTACACTGGGTTCTATAAATGTCAGTGAAGCCGTATAAATCACTGTACGGTGGTCGAAGGCGGCCATGAAAAGTGTGAGCACTTGTATTTCTGAACTCAAACTCGTTGGTGGTATTAAACTCATTTTACGAGTTTTGAAACTCAAACAAATGGTAAATTAAATTACGAATTATAATACTCGAACTGCCGAAGTCGCCATTTTAATTAAAGTCGCAAGTCGCAAGTTGCAACTCCAACTCGCTATAATAACTGTGCCAACCTCGCACGAACAGAGCCAAAAAATCTGTACACTCAGTTGTATTGGCAAATCCGCGAAGCAAAACTAACGACTTCAACAACAAGCCGAACTAAAAGTTAGTCTACTAGCCGAGCTCGTTTGACAACTAATTTTTAAACTTAAACTGATAAACGCTAGCTACTAATGCTTAAAAACAAAACTAGTTTGAGAGACATAAACTATTATATGACTGTACGGTGTTTTGTGTCCCATTAAAACTAAGCTATCTTTTGTAGTTCCTATAAACAAACGAGCAGTTAGAGGCCTTAGGAGAATGTCAGTCCGTAATGCAGGAAACCGTTCTTTTTCACGATTGACTCCTTAGAACGATGTTTTGTGGAATCGTTCAGTTCGCACAGTTTTATCCCCGGTGCAGCATACTCGAAGTTGAACGAAACGCAGTTGAAGTTATGGAAACAATTACGCATGCATTCTTCCACATCATGAACGAGATTCTTGGCAATCACGTGACCTGAGAGTACCGTGTCCATATCGTAGAGCGTTGTCGAAGAAGCAGGACATTGGGCTGAAATACCTGCATCTTAAAATGTAACGGAAAGATTTTAATTAAGTGGAGTTACAACAATATTTCAAAGAACAATAAACAGTAACTTGAGAATATGTTTGGGAATGTTATAACCACTAACGAAATATCTTGAGTCAAGTAAATCACCTGACTGGTACGTTTCTGAAGTCGTTGTTTTCAAGCTTGGCGTCTGTGAACTAGTCTCTATTGTAAAACAAAAGAAATAAGATACTACTTCCGGAGCCGTAGCCAGTAAGAGTAGCCTCGTCCCAAGCAACTCTTCAGCTCGTTTGGTCGACACGGTCGGCTGCGCGGTTGCTGTTTTGGCAAAGCGCGGTTTTCTTTGACTTTATACACACCGAGCAAGAGATCAAGTTTCGCCGTCCGCTATCTTGAAAACAAAGCGCTGAGTTACTAGACACGGTGCCGCCGGATAGTGGAAGATGCTTGGGTACGAGGCTATGAGGCTAGTTTGAAGCGAACCGGGGCACTTGCCTCGGTAAATATTTTGACATAACCTTTTTCAAACTGTCGTGCCTTTTAAACGTTTTTTCGGCTGAGATCAAAGAAAAATTCAAATTTCAAAAACACTATTTTCCCCCATGTTTTTGTATGTTTTGTGATTTTCTCCGAGTTCCTTCGGTGAAATTTGTTGGAATTTTTTGTGGCATTTAATTTTGTCATGCTTATCCAATGAAAACCATGAGATTAAGATTTATAACGCTAGAACTCCCGCTGTATGAAAAAATTTGTTTTTGTAATTATAAAGATATCCAGCGTACAGTTTTCAATTAAAAGAGGGATAAGAAGCAGAATAGCGACCACTTTAACCTTGCAAAGTTTTTAAAAATTTCACCGAAAGGAATGGGAAAATTTTCGATTGAAAAATCGTTTAATTATTACGTTATCAAAATGAAGACTCGACAAGATCGACAACTGCGCATGTGCTGGTGGCCGTTAGTGTTTAAAAAATTTCACGCGCGCGCGCAAGCTTTCGTCATTTTCGTACTCAACCTGCCCCATGTCCCACATTTAAGGGCTTACGATGAGACGACGGCTTGGGAACGGCAGGCGGAAGGAAAACATACAAATGCCGGGTTACCAAGCGTTTTCAGTCATCCGTCGAGCCTCGGTGGCAACTGCAAAACTACTCTTGTGTCGTCTCACAGAAAACGAAGCTGATTTTCCTTTTTTTTCTTGTTTGGAAATTCGTTTTTGTCAGCTCTCCGCACAGTTTTTTTCAAGAACACCTTTTCTTAAACTAGGCAGTTCATTTCTTTTGGCAGAAAGATCCAAACAGAAACTGAAAATAAGAATTTAGCCAAGAAACAACTGAGCAATGGCAGTTTGTTCGTGTTTGTGCTGTTCCCGCCAAAACGTCTGCACCGTGTGCGCGCGCTCGTAACAATCGAGATTGGCGCGAAAACCGACGTACTCGATCCAGTCTTTCAACTGCCATTTCTGCCGTCGCTGAGCAAACCGTTGCCTGATCGTAAGCTCCCTATTTTTAAACATGAACAATGTGCAACAACGACTTTGTCACATCTCGGAGGTGACATGACCATTCTCAGTTGAGTATTTTGACACGTTCCCTTCCAGGTCTTTGTGCGTATCGGCTTGGATCAGTTCTAGCGTCTGATTGAGATACTTTCACCTTGCACGAATTTTTGATGATGATCAACCCGAACTATTGAAACAAAACGGGGTTGTAGGCTACATTGCGATTGTAATAATTGGCATACAGCAACGCAACAAACAAACGATCGGGGATGCGTCTATGTTAGCCGGATGGGAGAACACACGAATCTCAATCGGCACCGTAGAACACAAGCTTACATGTACTTCGCGTTTTGAAAGTCGGGCAGTGACCAAGGTCTTGTATAAGGATGCATACAGACTCAATATAGACACAGGTGAAAGCTCAACTGGATGTCTTCTCTGATTAAACATTCAGGGGGCCTTGAACAGAACCCGGTATTGATTTCCTCACCATGACCATAGCAGGGGTTTACCAAGCTAAACAATCTCCGAGTGCGGTTTGATAGTAAGGTGCAAAAGTGATCTCCCTGGTAATTGACCTGTTTTTCTTGGAAGAACAGCACCGCGGCTTTCTTGATCCGACTGAGAGCCGTATATTTAGCCGCGTCAGGAGTTGCCGTAGGACCCATCCGCGTGCGTGCCGAAGCAAACCTTGTATTCTCAACAAACTGTTCGCCTCTTGTTGATTGTGGTTCAAAAAGGCTTCCGAGGGACTTACAAAAGTCCTTCGCACGGTTTTTCCAGCGTCGCGGTCTAGTAAGCGCTGGTACGAGGACGTTTCGACTTTGCAGCGCCCCAAATTGGCCAGGTTTCTCTCCTGGTGCGTGATAAAAAGTATTATTATATACACAAGTCACTAGATAACGGCAACGGAGCTCTCTGATTGGCTCCTGCACAACTAGGATCTCAGCTCATGTTCTATGTGTAGCGAAATTCAAGATGGTGGCGAGGCTTGCTGTGCCGACAAAGGAAAAAATTGTGGCTTTACTCAAAAAAGCCACACTAGAAAACACCAAAAAAGCAAACAAAAATGGAGTCAAGATTCTTATCGGTACGTTTACGGAAATGAAGAAATATTTCAAATAATTATAAATTTGAAAAAAACATTGAAACATTTATACAAAACCGGTGTTTGTTTAACGAACTCAAACTTGAACACAACTCATAAATAAACTTGCCGGAATAAAGTATCATTCAACTATTGAAAAGAATATTGATTGATGATTTGTTTGTAATTAAACAATTATTCCACTTGCTCGGCGCCTCGTTGGCCATCAGCTCTTGTACGACTCAAGCTCGTGGAATAATTGTTAATTATGTATCGCCAAATCAGATCAGTCTTATTTTCAAATACATGTCAGTCTACTATAATTTAATTAAGCGCGCATCGGTTGACACCAGAGTCAAGATGTTCCTTCAAACAAGTTACAATTTATCGAAGAGAAACGAACAGAAATATAAGACTACTTGAAACAAACAATTTATCTGTCAAGTATCTGTCAATGGACTCAGTGAAGGATGCAATAAGACTTGGCATAAGAAGAGTTGGACGCAAAGATTATGCCGCTGGGGAGTAGTGTAGCGAGGACATACAATTATCTCGATATTGCGAAAAACTTCATTTTTAGTTTTTTGAAGGTAAACAACCTTCTTCAATGTAGTTGACAAATTCGTTTCGTCTTTGCAGGCAAATACTTTCGGAATTTTCAGACGATCTTTACTCTAACAAAGCTTTTAGTGGAAGTATCTTCCATAGACTGCGTACTGACTACTTGGCGTTTTGTTTGCAAACTGACTCGCACCTAATCAGAATGAGACGGTCAACCCAACAGATCTTTGGTTTCCGGTTTTTGGTCTTTCTGATGAAGCTTCATGGTAAGATGACGTCATGCGATGGAATGTATTGCAACAACAACAAGTCGACTTTGCTGTCTCTGACTAATGGACATTGTCCACCTCCCGGGAGGTGAATGATGAAACAAAGCAACGGTCTGCGTCAATTCTCTTCCGAGAACGAGTCTTGCAAATGCAAGATATTAGAACTACTAACGATACAAAGAAAAATCAGCAAGGAAACGCTACATATAAAGACGAGACGTGTTGTGTTTTTCAATAGACTTTTAGTTGCATTTGTATCTGAACCCGAGCCTCTTGAAATTGTTCTTAGTTTGTTCTTAATTTTCAGGCAAATTTGAGTCTCGTTATTTTTATAAAATTGTTCTTATGAAAAAAAGCGTATTGGAGCTTTCCTCGACATCTTTTAAAAAAATACAAGCTAAACCGAAAATACTTCGCCTTGGGTCTTTGGTTCGTTGTGCCATTTATGCTACGTCACATCCGCTCTCTCCATATTAGGTGCAACTGCAATGATGATCGATTTATGTTTTTACCTGCACGTTTTGATTAAGCCAAACAGTACTTGTGGAAGTAAAAGATCTCAGTTCAGCATCGCCTTTTTAATGAATTGTTCTAAACTTCCAGTTGTGAAAGTGATTTTCCAAAGAGCAGCTCATGATACCAGCACGTGATGTCTATCTCCTTTAAAGGTAAGACCAATCAAATGCCATGTTTAGCTTAGTGACGCAATAAAAGTCCATGACATTTCACGTGCGCTTGACATGACCGCCGCCGCTTGGTTTGTTTCTTTTATACAGTGAAAAATTATTAAAATGAATAAATCACTTCCGTGGTATGTTGTATTGAATTTTTACAGTCACTCGGCTTGCAAATTGTCATCAAAGTTTCTCATTTACCCTCGGCTCTGCCTCGGGCAAATGTTCACTTTTCGGACATTTTCTCAGCCTTGGGCCTTTATAACTCAATACAACATACCACGGAAGTGGTTTATTCACAAAGTAAGTGAGTCGACTTGTCGCAAGTCTAGGTTTCCGAATACGCTTTCCTTTCATAAGTATAGGTCTGGGCAATGATGAGGGTCCCGTTCAAATGAAGGGGCAATTGATCGATCAATGTGTGAGCCAGATTAGATGCGTCATACAGCTTGTCTTCAGCATCAACATTATTCCCATTGGCTTTCTTTCGACGGTACCGCATTCGAAAGTAACCGCGATATCAGATAAACAAATTCATCCACAGCTGGTGTGGTAAACTCTATGGGATTGATGCTGGTGTTCAACAGTACTAGTGTGCATGCCAATATACGGAATCAAAACAACGTCGTGTCGGCCCCTGAAAGACTGAACATCTTCAGCCAATTGGGCACCTCCAAACAAAAGCAAAGTAGAAACATCAGTAGGTAAAAGTAGGGGAAACAGAGAGTTTCAAGCTATACAAACGAGCCATCGATCGACGATTATTGCCGCGTATGTGAGTGCAAATACGGAAAACCGGGGACAAAAATTTTTAAAGAAAACAGTTTTCATTTCAATGAATTGTAATAAAATAAATTGTAAAGCAACGCAATGCAATACAATACAATACTATTTAACACAATAAAACTATTTACATTATAATACAGTACAATGCATTACATTACATTACGTTACATTACATATTATTACATTACATTACAACAGAATACACTGCAATACAGTACAATACAATACAAAACAATATTATACAATACAACATATTTCAGATGGTCCCCGCGAGCTTTTCACAACAAAAGCATAGTTCGGGGGTTAAGGATCTTAGGTAAATTGCTATTTACGGCTCACAATGATTGCTGTCGGAGACATTAAGTTACGCCCTCGGTTAACAGACACAATAGACGAGTTTCCAGTTGTCCAAGTTACCGCTGAACAAGCTGATTATGGGCTCGCTTTTCACATGAAGTCGAGGCTTACCCTGAGCAATTACTTGTTTACAAAGCCAAAACTGGAAAAATTACATGTGTAATCCATCTCTACCATGTTGTCTTTTAATCAAGTTGCACCAGCGCGTCCTTATTTGTGGCTTGTTGGGAAACTTGAAAAACCTAATCCCTGATGCCTCTCCGTCACGAGAGTATTCAGTGTTAACACACCCAGCAGTTGCACATTCTTTACCTCGACGTATTTTCGTTTTTCTCCAAGACTTATTCATACAGATTCTTAAACTTCACTCGTAAAACTATTACTATTACTCCTTCCTCACTTTGTAGATCTAGATAATTTTTGAGTTGCTCAAGTTAAGCCTCGTTTTGATGTTCTATCATGCACCGTTACACATGTGTTCAGTGGCTATTTAGGAAACTGGAAAAGGGTCTATACCAGGGTTGCCATGCTCTTTTCGAGAAGAGCGCGGGTTATTTAAAGTCCCCCGACAGAAAGTCGACAGAAGGGTACCGAAAAACGGTGTGAAGCAGTTGACTGAATGAACTGCAGAGAATAGAAAAGTCACTCTAGCCGTGTCTGCGACCCGTATGCACTTAAGACAAGAAAACTCACAGCTCTTACCATTTTTGAAGAAGGCTACGGGCTAGGATACTACCTGAAAAATCTTTGTTGGAAGGCAGTTCGCCTAAGGCAATAACTGGCGATCACAATCTAGATCTTTAATGATGACTTTAATATGAAAACAAAAGACAGCTGTTAGATTTTTTTTAATATTTCGGCATTCGAGCGCCGAAAAAGCCCTATGCAAACGGACGCAGCAAGTCACAACATTGTTGCGAGTTTTGTTGTGAGTTTTTGGCCAACAATGTCGCGCCCGTTTGCATGAGCCCAAAGAATTTCGAAAATATTACTACTAACGAACTAATACACTCAAATACTGACACGCAATTACTGACTGTTACATTTTTTGCTGACATTTCATTATACATTCGATTTATTTTTATCCTAGCGAAAATGGCCTCATGCTGTAACACCTAAAATTCATAACTGTTATAAGTTTTAAATATTACGTGACTTTCAAGTGAGAGTCTTCTTTAAAAAAGGGTCATGTTATTACAGTACATAGTGTTTTCAAGAAAATGAGAAAAGAACACGAACCTTTTGAAGTCATATTTCGAAGAGAAACAAATCGACTAAAAAGCAATACCTTGTCAGCATTGTGTTCTTTATAATAATTCCATGTGCTTCCATCTGAAGAAAGCTTCAGTTTGTAGCTTTTTGTCCATTCGTGGTCGCCTCCTTGAGTGGCTACGGCGCAGATTGAATGGACTGCTTGCAGGTCGATTTGAAGGAAGGAGTTTCTTGAATATCGATCCGTTCTTGTTGGGCTCAAGCCGGGACGGTCACCGTTGAGTCTAGCATAGCAGGGTTTGTACCCTTGACTCAAAAACGACGAGGCGGAGAAACTGCTGTCAGGGATAACACTGCTGTTTGCTATTCCTATAGCTCGACACAGTACAATTGAAAGAGAGAACGTATCTACAAACTACAAACTTGCATCGCCTGCCCTCGTCAATCTGATTCCCCTCCCCCTCGACTTTTGACACCTTTCATCTCCATTGACTTGTTATTTGGTATTAAAAAGAACTTTTTTGTAGTTTTAATTAATTGAAACGTGGTGTTTACTTGGTTTAAATGGCAACCAAAACGAAGCAGACAACGTCACTGCGGCCGCCATCTTGGATTTTCGAAATTTCAGATTTTAGAATTAAACACTCAAAATGGTGAGAAAACATATTGTAAGAAATAAGTGAAATTGTCAGTATTTAGGCGAAAATAGTCGCATTTATAGCAAAAAATTTCACTTTTGTAGTCAACACACGGGTTGCTATGGAAAACAGCAAAGTTTGACAAAGTTTCATGAGTGTTTTTGTTCTATCCAGAGAGTTCAGATAGTGTCTACCAGTTTGGCTGACATGAATACTTAAACATCATTGAGCACCGCAAGGATAATCGCGCGCTTGCTCTTCCTCAAAACTGTCATTTTTTTTGTCTTTGTTCTTCACCAGAGTTCTTCAGACAACAATATACTGAAACTATACCTTCAGCAGCCAAACATTCGCTCAATCCTGAACATGTTTTTCTTAAAGATTAACCATTTTCATACCGCATGGTAATATGCTCTTCCCAAAAGGTAGAGAAATGTAACTGAACATCTCTGCCTAAGAAGCCTATATTATATAACAGTCGCTTTAATTTTGTGCTTTCAGTGATAAATCGAACCAAAATTCCATTTATTAAACAAACTAAGCTCACAACCACACTTTGTTTTTCTGGTGAATTTTTACAGCAGTACTGGTTTGTTGACACCTGCAGTTAATTTATCGTAAAGGTTGAAGGTAGTAGAAATAATCTTTATTCCACCGGGGCCGTGTAGTCTTTTCAGTACAAGCCTTTTTCTTTATCATGTGCAGAGCAAACTAAGAGTTTTGCTGGTGGCCACAATTCCTGATTATGATATTTTGTGATACTTTGAAGTCTTATCGTTTATCTGCTCGGTAATCATCGATCATTTCACTTTCTTCATATATACACTGCTGGAAGCAAGTTGCCGCTATTCTTCTTTGACTTTCTGTTTTTTAGTCAAAGATTTCATTTTGAAAACGAAAAGTCCAACTTAGGTGTAAGTTACAAAAACGTGCTTGCGACAAATTTGTTTTATGAGATACTGCGATTCTATTAAAATCTTAGGGGTCACCCCAGATAGTAAACTATCTTTCCGAGAGCATATCACCGAATAGCTCAAGAAGGCTTATTCTAAAGCATCCGCACTAAAAAGGATTCGTCGCTTTATACCAATGGATGAGATGATTAGACTGTATAAGGCTTTTATTCTCCCGCATCTCGAATATTGTAGTCCGCTTTTTGTTGGCATAGGAAAAACTCAGAGTAACCGCTTAGATAACGCAAATTACTACATTATAAGAACTCTGTTAGGTCGTGCTAAGACTGTGCCATATGAACAATTATTAAAGACTGTCAGTATATTAAATCTAAGGGACAAAAGGATTCGCCAGTCACTCATATTGTTATACAAATGTCTCTATTGCAGTGGACCTGAGTACATCCGTGACTTTTTTAATCATAGGAAACAAACTACAGTTTGAGAGGCGACGGTTTCAACTTATCAATACCTAAATTTAAGCTTCAGTGGAAAAAATGTCTTTTTCATATGTAATGAGTCAAATATTGAACAAGTTTCCCTCAAAGTCCGTCAGGCGGCAAATCTTAAAAATTTTAATCAAAATCTTATGAATATTGAATTGTAGCGGTATCTTAGTAAGTTTATTAATTTTAGTGGAAATTTTCTAGGTTAATTTTAGAATTGAGGATTTTTTATTAGTAATGAACATACTGTTTTGACTTGCAATTTTAGCTAAATTTAAGTAGAATTCTCTAATAGGTCAACTATATAATCAACGATTATATATTAGTAATGTATACTTCAAGGTTTACGGAGTTGTTCTCTTAACTAAATTTGTCTTACTATTTTTCTATACTTTACCATGATATATTTTACTACGCACGTTCGTATTTTGAACGAGCTTTGTAGCTCTTGGGCGAGACGTGATTAAATAAAATATCATTATTTTTAGATATTCCATTAAAACTGCCAGTTGTCGAAGGAAAACAGCATTTTCCAATTTGCAACGCCCTCAAATGCAAATACTCGGCACAGTTTAGAAAATTATGCGGAAGAATTCTGTAGTTTCTAAGATGCAACTGCACAAGGATACTTTGTTTTGTACTAAAAAATAGGCTTCACTGAGTAAATTCAAATAACTCTTTGGATAGTGAGTTTTTATTAGTTTTCCAAAAATGTATACCTTTGCCGGACTTAATTTAAACGTGGCGCGCTGTAAGCAAAAGGTAAGGTGTCATAAAAGGAACATCTGTCACCTCACTTCATTATGGTATGAAAATCGTGCACACGGATTCGGTAAGGAGCAACAGTGACAACTTTAATAACGAGTCTTTCATCATTAGCTCCTAGATGTTGCCTGGCTGATTCCGTAATTTTCAACTTCAGGTGTTTGTCGGGACTTCCCTATCGATTTAAGTGTGAAGCTGTGGAATAATTGGTTTGATTCCATGTATTACAACAGAAAACGAATGTCCGCTCAAATGATCGCTTAATCTGTGTTCAGTTTCTCCAACATGAGTTTGTTGCAGAGAAAGCAGGCGAAGCAGTTAACGAGTTTGAAGTTTTGTCATTAATTTGGTCACTGATTTTGACCAGTTTTTAGGTTCTTACGATCTTGTTTTGGACCTACTAAATGAACAGATGTTGCTTCTCCCTCCATATGAGTTAATAGTTCTTGTTTTGGGATTAGATTGGAAATTTTCGTTGCTTTTCAAAAAGATAGGTGGCAGATAAAGGAAAATTGATGCTGTTTTAGTAACTGGTTGAATATTTTGAAGTCTCTATAAGGATGGTATTTATGGCAGCCAAATTTTGAGGATGTACTAAATAATCTTTTAGGGCTCGGCGGCTTAAAACCGATTTCTTTGCTGACGTTGTATATACATTAGTTAACCTTAACATGAGACATTTCTTTACATTATTTGAAGTTGAAACGGAATCGTCGTTATAAATTAAGTCTGTGTAGTCTTAAAAACTGAGAATATAGAATTGAGTTTTTGACATCAGATTGTTATATAAATCGATCTGTAGATTTGTAGTTGATAATGGTTCTCAAATTGGACATATATGAACTGGAAAATTTGTGTAGAAAAAAGTGACAAAGCTTTCCAAAGCATCTCATTCTTGTAACTTGATGGCTGGGTTGGACAAAGTGACGAAATCATTGAATCGTTTGAACTTTGTTCTCCAAACAAGGCTCCAACACAGTTAATGTTTCTACTTATCCAACAAAATATCAGAGTAACTTCATCTTATTTTTGGTTCAGTCTAACTGCTGCACCATGAGTTAGTTGAAAGAACCATCCGGAGAGTAGATAAATTTTTTGTTGACACTAGAAAAACGGACCTGTTTGAGATAGTGAGAACATACCTGGTGTTTTTGATGTTGATTAAAAAAAAATTAACAAAAAAGGCCTTTTTCTCCTTTTTCTTGTCCAGGCAAACAAACAAGAAAATCTACATCTAAATTAATACAACGAATATAAAAACTTA
This sequence comes from Umimayanthus nakama, assembly GCA_027574985.1. Lineage (NCBI taxonomy): Eukaryota > Metazoa > Cnidaria > Anthozoa > Zoantharia > Parazoanthidae > Umimayanthus > Umimayanthus nakama. The sequence goes on along the minus strand of JAOBRG010275203.1, from coordinate 1,379 downwards.
CAAGAAGCATTAGCATTAAAACATGCTGTTAACTTAGTGCACTTTATTATTAAATATTAAAAAATTTGGAATCCTTGAAAGGAATTCTTGCCATAAGCATGCTAAGCTTGTACAAGATCTTAACACTAAGAATACCAAACAAAAAATAATATTAACTAACAAGATTTTCAGTACCTTTCTCTGACTTTGCAATGAGGAATGTTTCAGAGAGAAGCAATGTTATTAGTCCAATGTTCATCTTGGAAACACCTGCACGTTTGGCAAACGTGTTCACGAAAGGTTTGGTTTCTAACACAGATATATTTAAATAGATCACTCTATAATTATTCAAAATGTTAATGTTAATTGTTCATCATTAATGTGATATTTAAAGTTTTGACTTTTTGAACAATTGTAATGTGAGGTTTAAATTTTGAACAAAGAGATGGGCAAGAAAACCAGCACTAAATTAATAGATACACTAAATTATCCACCTATAAGCTAATCAGACACATCTTCAGCCAACAGCAACAGTTAAAATTTTAAAACGTGACTAAAAACTATCTGTTACCTTATGTATGTTTGTGTTCAGTTTCTGTTTGTATCTGCCAAGCCCCCCCCCCCCCCATTTGCCACTTATTTCAGTTTTTTACAAACAAATTTCTAGCGCCAAACAAAGTTTCGATCGCACTTAAACTCTCCTGAAAAAGTGACTCAACGGCATCAGTACTTCTTCTTTGTAATCAGGAATTTACTAAAAGGATACGCTGTACTTACAACTAAAAACATTTTAACAAGCAACTAAATTTGCTCAGTTTTGAAAACCCGGGAAATAGAGCGATTATGAAACCTCGAAAGTTTTTATTAAAGTTTTGGGAACCGTTTTAACGGCATAATCACAATTGTGATCATTTACTTTTAAATGTAATTTATTGAAAAGTTTTTTTTTACTAAAAGTCATTTAAAAACAATAATTGAAAAGACAGAAGGATACCAGGAATATAATGAGACGGAAGAAGCGTATATCAGCATTCTGTTGTCTTTTTCTTGTTGTTTAAATTGCTTTTGTTTGTGCTTTTTTCTTGTTTTAGGTTGAAGTGGCACTTGCTACGGTGGCCCACAAGTGCAATACAAAAATAAAAATTTTTCATTACAAAAATATTTATTTCAGAACAAAAATATTTATTTTAGTACAAAAATATTTATTTCAGTACAAAAATATTTATTTCAGTACAAAAATACTTATTTTAGTACAAAAATATTTATTTCAGTACAAAAATATTTATTTCAGTATTTTGCATCCAAAATGTAAACATATCCCATCTGTCTTTGCGACCCGCCAGCATCTTTCAAAATGGCGGAGTTGGAAGTGGATGTACAAAAAGAAGCGATCACTTATT
>JAOBRG010275092.1:5919-16172 GCA_027574985.1 Umimayanthus nakama | reverse complement strand
CTGTGCGAGGACAACCTTCGCCTCGGTTTCAAGTCTAAGCCTGGTTACCTTTCAGGAACCGTGAAATGGACTATTGTTTTAGTAATAATTGAACTGGTGATTATTCGAGAAAATAATACAAAAATAGCAATTTTTAAAAAAACATTTCATATTTCATTTTAAAAACTCGCGCCTAAACGTGCTTTGCTTGCGCATCATTACTATAATCACCTAGTGATGATTATAGCGAGAGAGAACGAAGTTCTCGACCAATCTGTGGGCACCATTTTCGATAATCACCAGTGCAATTTTACTAAATTCCAATAATCACTATCCTTACCAGGGGCCTGTTTTGATGGAGACACTGGCAAATAAATGTGAAGTGATTAAACTTGCTGCTCACCCTGAAGGTAAACACTACATGGCACTGAGCCGAGAAGGTGAAGTGTTCTCCTGGGGCTCAGGAGATGGAGGCAAACTAGGCCACGGAGACACCAAGTATGAAACAGAAATTGTTATACTCTTTTAAAAAATCTCCTGAATATACTTACACATCAATCATAGAAAACGCTTGTTGATCGCTTGTTTGTGTTCCCTGTGCCAAAGCTCTGGAACAATGTGTCCCCTGACATGTATTCACTTCAGTTCGACAGCCAAGATATTTAAGTTAAAACTAAAACTTTATCTCTTTAATACTGTGTATTTAGTTTATTTTCAGTCTTACATGTAGACGGGTAGCGAGGGTTGAGGGGGTGAACTTTGAAGTTACACGCTTAGAACTTTTTTTTGTATCAATTGTGTTTGCTACAAATTACTAAATTTTATTACTAGGTCATAAGTAAAGATATATTTTTTGTTTGGAAACTTTCCGCTCTATGCAGAGCTTATTTCAGCTAGTGCGATTTTTATTTAGTTTTGACATTTAGCACTCTAAGTGAACCTTGTTCAGGTAGACCTGTACTGTGCTCTTAATTGCTACAAACAATGCAAAGGAAGTGAAATGGAACAACAAGTGCAATCAAATTAATCAAAAACTGTTTTCTTTGAAAAATGGTATTCAAAAAGTATCTTAAAAATCAGAGACATGTTGTATGAAAATAACAATATCATATCATTCGGGTTCATTAAAAGAAACACAGCATTGACACAAATCTCGTAAACTACTACGGAATTACAAGTGGAAACAACCTTAAGAGTAAACAAGAAACGAAACAAGTAATGGAGTAAAACTTAGTTAGAATACCAAAATGTATTAACACAACGTGGAATAGCCACTGAAGATCTGCATAGACTCTTTCATATCAATCAACAACCGTTCCGAACCCCCTAAAGTGAAACAGAAATACAATCTTTACCATACTTTTTCTTGTGCAAAAAGTTATGGTTGGACAACAACCGCATTTAAATTAGTGTAGGCAAACGTTTGTCCGAACCTCTGTCAGTACATCCTAGATTCGCCCCAGTATAATCTTGCACAACATTCTTCAAACAAATGCTTCTTCTATAAAATTAAAATAAAAGTTTCAGATTTATGCTAATATTGTATGTTGGAAAAGCTCACGTTAAGTGAAGTCATGTCCTTATCGAATGTAAACTGACTGGTAAATAATTTCTGGAAAAGTTTAGAATTTGGCGGAAGGAAAAGACAAAGCAATGGTCGTACAATAGTCGTAAAAAGTGCTTAGGAAGTTTTTCAAAGTTGTTGTGTTACTTAAACGATTTGTACCAATTATTCAAGTTATTGATGATGATGTTGCAGTACTCGTGACGAGCCATCCCTAATTGCTGGTCTTGCTGGAAAACAAGTGGTACAGATTGCCTGTGGAAGTACCCACAGTGCTGCAGTGACTTCAGAGGGTGAACTGTACACTTGGGGAAGAGGGAACTATGGCAGGCTTGGGCATGGTACTACTTATAGTAGTAATTGATAGTTTAAAGATAGTTGATAAGTCCGCATCTATAGGTGAGTTAATACATGCCCCATTTACCGAGGTAAATTGACTCTTTTGCTACCTTAAACTGCTCTACCTTGTGTGACCAACGTTACCGGGGGAAATTTGCCGTGGTATATTTCCAAAGAAAAATCAAAATGAACAGTAGAATTTACCGTGACAAGTACTGAGCTAGTTAGCAGGGTTTTTGAAATACCAAGGTAAAACAACCATCCGCAAAACAGATTTTGACAGATACATGGAATTTGGTGCCAATTTTATAAATTTGTTGAACCGTTTTACATAATTACTGGTTTATGTGTGAAACCTTAAGATGAAGAGATGAAGTCAACGCGGTAAAAGTTACCATGGTATGTGTAACCTCAGCTTATGATTGTTATCTAGACCACTAGTAAAAGCTATATGTATCATATAAAAATATAAAAGCATTTTGAAATTGTGTTGTTTGAATGCTGAATAACTGTTTTATGATACGGAGTTAACCCCTTATGGCAATTTTTTGAATGTGTGCAGTATTGCCATGTGTACTATGAACGTGTTCACTCGTTTAACAAATTAAGAATATGTGAAATGTTTGGTATGTTTACTAAAATTGGCGCCCCACCTTGATGTGCAGCTTAAGTTCCAAGGTGAAAGTTCTCGTTTGTTTGATTGATATATTGCACAATTTGCTCAATAGTGTACTTGCCATACATTCACCGTTTGTTCGTTAGTATGCATGTATGCATGTAAAACATTCCATACATTACTCAAATTGATGAAGGGGGTACACAACTCGATTAACCAACATAAGGAAGGCTATAAGATATATTTCTCTGTCCGTTTTACAAAATTTTCGAAAAGGTTATATTTGACGTACGTTTCTAAATTGGCCAATTTATGAGAGTCTGTAAATGATTCAAGTGAAAGTAGCAATAAACTGTTTTTGGTCCAAAACCTAGTTTTCGCATAATGGAATGAATGTATGCTGTCTTGTTTGCTGTGTCCCAAGTGTTGTTGAGTTTTTCCAATGTATATAAAATTTTTTGTTAATAATACAGTTTAGAAAATATCTAAATAACTACCAGTATTTTCTTGTAAACAACTGAAACCTCCTAGTAGTTCGTTTGCCCCATTCGATGGATGAGTGAAAAGTTACATGTAGAAAGATATGTCAAAACAGAGTCTACTCGTTGACGTCGAGTTTCACTCATAATTCCTAATACAAAGACGTTTTGGAAGTGTCTCAGTTTGATATTGGCTTTTAACACAGAATTTGCCGTTGTAAATTCATCAGTGTTTTCCAGAAGATGGGTGCACACTCAAGTAATTATACTGCCTTTCCACAGTAGCTGTATCACATTTCCAGTCTGTGAAGTCAGCTATTAGAGCTGTATTACTCAATAAACTAAAAAATTAATACATTTTTGTTTCACTTGTAAACTTGTCTTGTGGAATCTAGGGTCAAATTGTGGGCAAATAGACATACGTAAGACAAGTTTCAAATGAAACAATAATGTTCAATAAGTGTTATCTGCTTTGTTTTTCAAGTAGCTTTAAGAATTTTTACCCTTACAACGCCACTTAAGTTCGATCAGATGTCAAAGATCTAGATGTGCACAATGGAACCCACGAAGAGTTTGGTTACAAGTGTAAGCCAAAAACACATTGGATATGCTGCAGTACTACTTCATCCAATGCACATTCATGGTCTACTTGTCATGTTTTGCAGGAAGCAGTGAGGACCATCTTGTACCGATGTTAGTGACTGGGCTGCATGGTTATCATATCACTGATGTGTCGTGTGGGAGTGGAGATGCTCATAGCCTCGCCTTGGCAGATGATGGTGAGTCGATAGTACTTGTCATACTGCACTGCACTTAAGCTTACTTTTTAATTTAAGTGGTTCTTTCTTTGTTAACTTTATGCTTTCAATGTTTGCAGCAGTTCTATGTTGCTTTGTATTTAATAGTTGTAGGTAGTTTGAATCCCATTCCATTGGCTTGAGGCAAGTTGTCTTGACCAAGAACTCATTTACAAGATTTTCTTTTGATCTGTGTTTCCATTTGTTTAGTTTGGCCTACCTTAAGGAACTAATCGACCCTTTTGCTATGAGATGCTACATTCCCGTAGTTATGATCTCTATAAATCTAATTTCAATTTAATGTGTGATGTGCGCCTTTCGTCTTAGAAAGTTTGGGTTGGCTGACTAGTTCCCCTAATATCAAAATTAATCAAATGATTTCCATGGTTCATTAACAATAAGAATTTACAAACGTACTACCTTTATCTTTATACCCACAAGTACTAGATATGTGATAACGTTGAGTTTGTCAATCTTTTATGTCGAGTCTTTCAAGCTCATTTCCTGCCACCTTGATTGTTTACTGAACCTTACTTGGTGTACATGCAGGTACTGTGTGGTCTTGGGGTGATGGGGATTATGGGAAGCTTGGCAGAGGAGGCAGTGAAGGCTGCAAAACTCCCAAAATCATAGACAAGCTACAGACCCTTGGTGTAACCAGAGTGTTTTGTGGGTCGCAGTTCTCACTGGCTCTTACTCGAGATGCAACTGTTTGGACTTGGTGAGAAGTTCATGTTTGTGCCACGCAGTCAAGTTGAAGTTAGAGCACATTTAAGCAACAACACTTTTTGGCACTTACAGTAGACGGTAGTCACAACTGGTTTGTACTTATGGTAATTTCAGGAGACCATTTAGCTTGTCTGACTGTAGGTATATAAACAGACACACAAACAAACAGACAGAAAGATAGATAGATAAATAGATAGACGCCTTTTTACACAAAACAAAATGATTTTAGGGTAGTCCTTGAGAAACATGAATAGTTAATATAATTGATACTGTAAACCATAAACACTGACTTAAACTGGAGGTCAAGCAAGTTTTCATACATTTGCTGTATTTTCAACCCTGTATTTTATGATCACTGGAACGTATTCTTAAAATAATCTATAGAAAACAATATAAGGTTGAAAAATCGGTTATAAAACATATTGCCTTTAGAACAACCATGCATCCACACTTTCGTGGAGGGCGTCTATAAATTCTAAAAATTCTCTTTTTTATAGCAAAAGTAAGCATCCATTAACTTTTCAACCAAAAACTTACGGGGCTGACTTATTTCAATCAAGAAGGATTATCAAGATTGGAAAAACTTGTAGATTCACCGCAAAGTAAATATTCTTCCCATTAAAGGTTCAGAGCGTGCATTCATTGCAGTGGTCATAGGAGTGTTCTTACGCTGAGAAGTTTCGAGATTTCAAGTGACTAAAATGTAGAGCGAAGTTTCACTCGTACCGAAGCTTCGATAACAAGCTGAAGTTACAATTTTCGTGTTATAGAACAATAGCCTGAAGAAAGTTCGACGGAAGTGTTGACAGTGCCGAACTTTCAAGATATTCTCTTTTTCACCAAAGATCCTTTTTAGCACTGCGTTACTGGCATTTTGTCAAAAATCTGTACCTATAGTTCTGTACCTATAATCACTAATAGTTTAATGGGGCATTGCACCTTCATATTTCATGAAGTTTTAAAGACTTTCACCATATTTAAAAGCGATTCTTGGTACAAATAGAGTTTAATATCCACTTCCCATTGTTTATAGCGAGAATTTGTCTAGAGTTGTCTTAAAAAGACATTCTGCAAATGTAGTAACAGTTAATTTGATTAAGTAGTAATGTGTTTGTAATAAAATGTTTAAAATGTTTTAGGGGCAAAGGCGATGGCTTCCGACTGGGCCATGGAACAGAGGAGCATATCCGTTACCCCAAGGTGGTGGAAGCCTTGTATGGTAAGAAGGTTGTGGACATCTCAGTTGGCTCTGTCCACTGTGTAGCAGTGACAGAGGATGGGGAAGTCTACAGCTGGGGTCGCAACGATCAGGGTCAGTTGGGAGACACCATTACCAACACCAGATCTGAACCAACCATCATTGCCGCCCTGGAGGGCAAAAGAATCTCTGGGGTGTCATGTGGACCTGCACAGGTACACGAGTTCGCTTTACTTTCTTGCGCTGTTGCACATCCAAGGGATTTACATTGATAGATTAAACCTCCTAAGCCCAAGAAAATACACAGAAGGCAGACATGTAGATTTTGACAACAATGGTAATATATTTTGTGTTACTGTAGCAATAGCTATGTTCACAACAGAAGTGTTTGATGCAACATGAAGTACAGCAGAGCAGTTCTCTAACGCTTGTCAAGTGTGCAGTTGAATCACTTTATATTAAGTTTCCCATGTGGAATGGGAAATATAATAGCCTCGAAATAGTGGGGTTTGTAACTGGATCATGATTAAATACAAAACTTACAATCTTGTACGCCTTTATCAACAGCAAACTTTACAGCAACGAATTACGTTTATCAGTGTTAAAGATTTTTCTTCAACAAAATGTAAACTTTAAGGAACTTTATCAATAAGAAGTGACAACTGCTAGCAATCTAGTCTGCATCATTAGAAAGACCTAGCCATTGCAGTTGTAGGACCCAGAAATTTCAAACTTTCATATCTCGCCGATTTGAGCACCCGAGTGTTGCAAATCGTTTTTCTAGCTGATTTGAGCCTATTTCAGCTTATTGCAGTTGTAGGACCCCAAAATTTCAAAATTTCATATCTCGCCAAGTTGAGCACCCCACTGTTGCAAATCACTTTTCCAGCCGATTTGAGCACATTTCAGCATATTGCACTTGTTGGAACCCAAAAAATTCAAAATTTCATATCTCGCCGAGTTGAGCACCCAAGTGTTGCAAATCGCTTTTCTAGCCGATTTGAGCATATTTCAAGAAATTGTAGTTGTAGAACCCATAAATTTCAAAATTTCATATCTCGCCGAATTGAGCACCCAAGTGTTCCAAGTCGCTTTTCTAGCCGATTTGAGCATATTTGAGCATATTGCAGTTGTAGGACCCAAAAACAAACTGGACTGTCAAAAATTTTTTTTTTAAAACGTCATTTTGTTTGTTATAGTGAGCTTGGTAGTTAAACCTCCAATTAGAGGGATAATGCAGGGAACTTGAAATAACAGAGTTTGAAACATAAATTAAAATGACTCAAAATGTAGGGAAACGAAGAGGAACAGGTTTAAGCTCGAAATACATGTAGCAGGAACATCGAAAAACCTGGTATCCGACCAACAGGGTTCACCTATACTTGGAAGTTCCCAAGTGCTCCTAAGATATTATGTTTCTGAATTATTGCACATGCAGAAACTAAAACTTTGTTAAGAATCATTTATGTTTTCTACAGAGCTTCGCCTGGTCTTCTGGAGGGCATTGGAGCCTTGGACTTCGCATGCCATTCTGTGTTGATGTGTGCAAGAAGACGTTTGAACATCTTGACGCACTGCTGAGGCGCGTGAGTGAAGAGCTGAATGGATCACATGATTGGCCTCCACCTCCACAGGAAAAGGAGTGTATTGCCATCGCCACGCTGAACCTGCTTAGATTGCAGGTATGATTAATGATCATCTATTTATATTTTCCTAAGTTTGTCTACCCTTCCATCCATCAACCCACCCACGAACGATCTTTTCCTCCATCCATTATCTCTTTTTTATATGGAATCCATTCGGTGAAATGTGATTCACTGGAACGTGAAATTCGCATGTTGAGTCCGTAATACCACCTCATTCAACAAGTAAGGTTGTTTTTGTTATCCTGCCTCCACCTCCCCCTCTGCCAATCAATCAGAAGTTATTAAACTTAGAATTTTACTCGCCTTTTCAAAGAAAACTACTTACTATTCACACCTGTGTGTCATGGTATCTCACTGTATTGCCATTGCAAATACTACAGTTCTCTTCATGAAGGAGAGAGCTGTGCCTGTTCCTTGTTTAACTTGACTGCTTGTAATATCATCAACAAAACAATCCTCTTAATAATGATTTTTCTTGTATCATACATACACGCATTTCACACTTGAATGACATCGTAAATTCAATTTTACATTAAGTAGGCAGGCAGATCATGTTTGAAAACAAGTCTGTTCGAAAAGTAGTTTTTAAGTCCTTCAGTGTTGACAACAGGCCGCTTCGAGTGCGGTCATCTCAGGTTGCAGTTTGTTTCCTTCTCATGGCAGCAAGGATCTCATTGGGTGGCGGAGCTAGATGTTGAGTTTCCGATATATTTGTTTGTTGCTTATCTTCACTAACTCATGAAACGACAATAGTAAGCAACAATACTTCCTTTTATTGTTGACAACAGGCTGCCAGTGTGCGACAACACTTCCTTTACTCGTTTAGCTTAACAAAGTGCTTTCCCTTCTGTATCATTGTATGAACTCCACAGCTTCACGCGGCCATCACTGAAGGTGTGGATGCAGAGCAGCTGGGTCTAGGAGTTGGCAGTAAGTTGTTGCAGTCCTTCAAGCAACAAGTCGTGGCTCTTGCTAGTGGCAAGGTAGTCCTGAAGACTGTCCAGTCTGCTGCGCAAGGAGCCCTCACTAGTGGATGGATGCTACTTTTGCCAACACCAGAGGAGAAAGCGAGATCATTGGCTGATCTGCTTGTCGAAAGTACGTTTTCTTCTTCCCTTCTGGTTTTATTGGTAACAACACTTGTTTGCCTCAGCGTAGATAGTAGTAGCAGTAGCTTTAGTAGTAAAAGTAAAAGTAACTATTAATATGTCATTGCTTCTACCAAGGTTGACCTCGCTAATAAAGTTTATTTGCTAATTCTGATTTTATACAAACTCTTTCAGGAGATAACGGTGATGTAGGAATAGTTTGATTGCAAGGATACCTGATAGGAAGCCCAAGGGCTTATTTCAGATACATTTCTCCAGTCTATAATGTTTTATACTTATATCTTAACACGAAGATGTGTGACTTGATGCGATTTCGAAGTTTATTAGGTGTAAGATTAAGTTGACATCAAATGTATCTTTAAATTTTTTTAGTAAATAAATGGTATGCAAGACTTTCCCTAATTTTTAAGTACAAAAACCAGTTACTTATCACTCTTGTTCATCACTCGACCAAAACTAGCTCTGGCGAAGAGGTTAAAGCTCAAATGTAACCCAACCTTCCCCACCCCAGCAAAGGCAATGTATATGTCGAAAATGTCATTCTATTGTATTTCAATTCAACCAGCGGGTGACAAGCAGACCTCCTTACAACCCGGAAAGAAGTTCATGTGCGAGCTCTTGATCAGCAGCTTGATGGCCGAGGGGAGCCTGGAGATGGCTTTAGAGACGGCAATACAGAATCAATTGAGCGTCTATTGTGGCGAGAATGATAAGGTAAGACACTATGAACAATACAACACTATGTTTCTCCCAAATTTGTCAAGAGTCGCACCTCGTTAGGACTAATTTTGCAACCCTCACTTCTCTAGAACTTTATCTTACAAAAACCACTATTTTGACTGTATAACTAGCTCGTGGAATGCTCTCCCGAATCTGTACGATCTGCCAAAAGTTTTCTTTTCTTTTAAAGCTCTTGTAATCAATTGTTTAAGGCACACTGTAAGATCTCACTTTTACATTGACAATCTATATCTGGCGTGGTATTTGTTTGCGATGCCACAACCATATATACCACTTAAATCATCTGTCCATTACTATTTTTAGCTGTATGCTTTTGACCGATCAATTAAGTGATACCTTTTAACAAATAAGTTTATTATTAAAACAATATACTAGAAGTAATCACAGATCAGTGAAGTGCGTTCGACGATCTTTTAAAAAAACTCGAGTTTTAGCACTTGCCTTCATTTCTCCTAGACTGGGTCAGTTCTCACCGTAAAATTAATTAACACAGCAACAACAAAACAGCCTCGGTCGAACAGTGCTGAAAAATTATCCAAGAATATTGCAAGTAATCATATTACTAATCTTTACAAAATACTGTTGAAACCTCAGTGACTGAAACAAGCTATCGAGTCTCGCAACGCCACAACTTCTTCCTTCAAAGGTTTTTAAAACGGCTCGCTATGACATGCTATGAACAAACACCTCGATCGAGCCAACATATATCTCGTTTTTCCAGCAAAAGTCTTGTTTATCTGGACCCGGTTGTACAGTATACGAAGAGTGGATAACTCTATCCAGCGGATAAATCCCTATCCAGTGGATAAGATTGGCATGTTGGCCAATCAAAATCAAGAACACATCAAATCATTTCATCCGCTGGAAAAAGTTATCAGCTCTTCGTACAACTGGGCCCTGGCTTTTGAGCTAAAACAGCTGCGCGTGCATTGATGTAATTGTTCAAAAGGGGCAGATTTGGTACAAACCCCCCCAATTCGAGAATCTTTACGCATGTAAAGCACAGGGAACCCAAGATTAGGATGGCGTTCTCCTAACGTCAAACGCAATAAGTCC
>JAOBRG010274870.1:0-16174 GCA_027574985.1 Umimayanthus nakama | reverse complement strand
TCTTTCTTTCTTTCTTTCTTTCTTTCTTTCTTTCTTTCTTTCTTTCTTTCTTTCTTTCTTTCTTTCTTTCTTTTCTTCTTTCTTTCTTTCTTTCTTTCTTTCCTTCTTTTTTTCTTTCTTTCTCTCTGTCTTGCTTGAGCGGTTTTAACTTTTTGTTGTTGAATAAGACTTGCGCCACAAAGTAAAGAAATAAGATTGTACGTTTATATTTGACAGAAAAACTGACTTTTGAAACGCTAACCATGTCAGATATGTTTACATTTCAATTTTAATATTCTACTCACACTGAGAGTTTATGCGAAAATACAAAGTGTTCCAGCATTGAATACAATTAATAGGAGTTTACTTTTACATATTAGGTTCAATCTGACGCCTTGAGAACAACAAAATATCCGGAGATTGTGTATATTCTATGAAAAGCCTCAGTTTACGATAAATCTTCTCGGCTTGGGTCCGTTTGTTGCAAAGCGCCAGTTATGTTTGTTGTTTTAAATCCTCGAAAATGGGTATTTTTCCTTTTTCCCCCCGAAAGTTGAAGCACTTTTTAAAATATTCCGGATCCAGTATTTGCGTCGCTTTTTTGTATTCTTCCAATAAGAACAACTGAACTTTCGCAAACATTTCAATTTGGTAATCTTTATAACCTTAATGTGCACAAACAGAGAAACGAGCCAATGAAATTGAATCGGACTGCCTGTTTCCGGGCATCTGTTAGCGTGCGAGGATGTGTTATTAGAAAATGTAGATGTGAAAGTCAATTCTAATGAGCAACTGAATCTTAATTTCAGCGCCGTGTAAAAAGGTTGTTTGGTTTGCAAGGCACGCTCGACAGATGTTAGTGGAGAACAGAAGACAGTTTTCCGATATATACGAACGACATGTGACAGGCATTTAGCTGTTTTCATCAAAACCCAAGCTAAATTAGCACTCATTTGCAAACTGGATTTCTTAGCATTTATTAAAACAAGCTTATCACGGCTAACCAAAAGCGCGCGCTTCCTTGGCGCTCGATCGATTTCGGAACTTGCTCTACTTTTGGTCAGAAGGACAAGATGTTGAATGTTTTCACCCTTTGCCTTGTGTTAGTAGTGCTTGGTGTTTGCAACGTTTGTCAAGGAGAATCTTTTGACGTCGGTAAGTAAAAAACTGCACCTTCAAAGTATCGTTCTATTTATGAAAGTTTCGTTTATTGAAAAACTTTTTCTGGCGTTACAATGAAAATTTCACAGGCCTATACAGATGGCAATAATTGTCATCGTTTATAGTATTACAAAGGTTAAAGCGTGCAGGTAAACGTTTGAAAATTGAAAACCGAAGAGTTGCTGAACTAAAATTAAAAAATTATTTTGGAATCAAATGAACAACATCAACTAGAAATCCACGTATGCTAGACAATTTCAAACTCAAAAAATTTAATTGCGTAGGTCTAAGTATCAAATTTGCCAACAATTTGGGAACAAAAAACAATTATGTTTATTGCTTCTTGTTGGGACACTGAGGTTGAAAGACAACAATTTCTACAAAACTTGAAATACTTTGGGTCATTTGATCCTCAATTTTAGCGGTTCTTTACTCCTGATCTTGGAAACAAGCCGACGAACGGTTTTCTGGTGTACATGTTTGACACAGTTAATTTGGATCTAGAACGTTTGAATTCATGTTTTATAAGCATGGCAACAGAAACCAAGCCATTTTTCTCCAACAGTTGTTAATTTTGATGTTCTTGTTCTAAAAAGGGGAACCGTAGTTCATCAATAATTTACAAAGCGGCACAAAAGCTGTCAAGAAAGGCAAATTTAAAAAAAAGTTTCGTAATACAAAATACGAAAATTTGAATTATTGTTTTGTTTTCCTTTAAAGTTGAACAGTTTCTCACATGACGTCAAATTATCTGCAGAATTAGTCTGGTGTACTTCTTTTTTTCCTTGAAGGTTTTTCAATTTTTAGCCATGAAGTTTTAATAGTTCCGGCAATGTTGATTTTAATCACATTTGCCGACGTCTCCTAACTTTGAGTTTTATTAAGGAAAGAAAAATATACTATAGTTGGTGGTTTTAATTTGATTAGCCAACAGTCACTCGTAAATCTACTTATATTTAGCTAGTGCGTGTGACAATTTTCCACCATTTTCTAAAGCTGAATTCAACGAGCGAACCATAAAGCTGCTGTTGTTTTTTTATATGAAATTGCTGGCATTAAAACTGGTGTATATCTTTATCTTCACATGTGTTCGGTCTAATGTTTCGTAGTTTCTTTGCAAATGGGGAATACACCAGAGCGCAACACAACAAAACAAATCAGCACGAGTTTAAGCGTAATAGAGTGAAGGGATAAACTGCACGAGCTTCACAATTGAAATGATTTCCTGTAACTGTAATTCACATGTTAGAATATCTAAAAGATATTTCAAAACTTTAGAAAGTAATTACTAAATTGCGCACTGGCCATCTATTAACACCGGGGGACTGTGGCTAAACGTCAAAACATACATTAATTTTCCGTATTTTCCCTTTTCTAATAGAAAAACTGAAAGTTGGATGTTTCGCTGAAAGAGATTTTGACCGCGAATTTAGTGTCTCCGCTGGGAACTACGACAGCGCTGGCTTAACACCATTCAAGTGCGCATATCAGTGCGGAAGAATAGGTTATGACTTCGCTGCACTTCAAAATGGAACATTGTGCTTTTGTGGACAAAACGTTGGCACTTATGGAGCAAGTTTTGCGTGTAACAAGACGTGCAGCGGGGATATAAAGCTCTTTTGCGGTGGAGAAATTGCAAATAGCGTCTATAACGCAAGTTATTATAACAAGAAACTGGTTATCCTTGATTCTGGGAACTGGGAAATATATTCACGTGTGAATGTCACCGTAAGCCTTCTAAATTCGTCGGAAACCAACTATATTTTTTCTGTGGACGTGGGCGATGGTGACGGATTTTCTACAGGGTTGAGTGGGTGGCAAAGTTATACACCTACAATATGGGGAAGAACTAATATAAAAGCAAAACTGGCGAGGGATGGGCCGATAATCATTACTCAGCGAGAGATTTATATATCAGCGACTGCAAAGCACGCTTTCTTTGAATGTCCAAGTGTTATTGCGACAGACGAAGAGTTTAGCTGCACAACCGGGTTGTACCAAGGCACAAACATCAATGGAAATGTGTCAGTTGATTCGAAAAACAGCACAAGCTTCGCAATTGCTGGTAAGATTTTTACCTTAGCTAATTAAATAAGTATTTTCAGAAACTGAAGGAGTTTTTCTTGCTTAAGATTAGTAATGTTTCGTCATAGCTGACAGGTCGTTTACACTATCAGAAGGGGTGGCATCAAGTTGTCCATATTTGCAAACTTTTAAACAAGATTGCCGTAAATTTTAAATGGAACAACGTTTATAAAAGAGACTTATGGTATAGGCAACTGTCGAACAACCTTTAATGAAAGAATAAATGAATGACTGGATGTAGTTTGCGTCCGAAGGAAAATTTTAAAAGGCAACCAAACATTTGTGGCAGCTAAATTAAGAGTCGGAAAAACATAGAAAACGAAGACAACAATACCAAATAACTGTCCGATTGCACAGATAAAACAAGTTCTATTTCGTTTTACAGCCAAATATTAAGTAAAATAAAATACCATCAAGAGGAAATTTGTAAAAGTCTTTTCTTATATGACTGACAACGTTCATTGAAGTGAAGAATCTTGAATAATAACAACTTTAGTGTTTTGTACAACTGTCCCAAGGCTGACATTCGTTTAAGACGATTCAGTTACATAAATCAACACAGCTGCCACTCGTATTTCGTTATGCAAATCCTATATGCTTAGATGAACGAAAACTGAAGAACTGAAGCTGTCAAATGTATTATAACCTTCCTGCACAATCACGTCAGTAAACTAACTATCTTGGTAAAAGGCTAATAAAGATTTCAATTATATAAACGTGCAATATTAAAAGTGCATTGTATTGCGCACTGGACATGAGTTGATACTACATACACATAGTAAAACGAATTGCTTTTTGCTGATTTCGCAATCAGTTCTTTTTGTAATCTTAATCAGTTTAGTTGCTTCTGTTTTTTGATATATTTTCTTAGTATTGGTAAGTAAGGCATGGTTTGTTATAAATATATTCATTCACAAAAGGGCGCAACTACAACTTTACGTACGCAATGGATAATTGTGAAAAATTGACAATGAAGATAAACTCAGCAATGGTTTCATTTAGTGTTGAAATAAAAGTCTTATTTGTATTCTATATTTTGTGATTAAAAAGCATTTAACATTTTGAAAACAAGTATGTTGCTTTATTTATGTAGTTCCCCGGAGATAAAGACGATATTTCGAAACTTCGTTCAGTTAAACAGACATAACCCCTTTACGATTGGAATTACAACAACATTGAGCTTGGTTTTTACAATGGAACTTAGTTGCATCAATTCCTCATTTATATCACGGCAAACATTCAGTTTTATTGCTTCAATTTAAACTGGAGTAGAGCAGCAGGAAATGAAAAAAATCTGAAAGATTACATAGTTATGTACTAAAATATCTTAAAGATTGAGTGGTCGAAGGCCTACATCCATATTTATCATTATTAGGCTTTTTTAAAAAGTGTTTAAACGAAAGTCAATTTTGCCAAACTTACTAAAGGAAATTGAGCTACCTCATCAATTTTCAACTGCCAAACAATCTGACAACTTGTATCACGAATGAACCTCAAAAAATCTCTGGAAACAGTGAGCGCTTATAGTTAAAGGGAACACCTTAGATTCGTTATTTAACTCATGTATACGCTTTTTTCTTTATAAGAACAAACTTTATAAGAACACTCAGGCTGAGATTGGCCCAAAAATTAAGAACAAGCTAAGAACAATCACCGACTGAAATTTTGATCAGAAAAACTTAAGAAAGTTTATTTAATTCTTGTACACAGAATGAGATGTAAATGTATAAAAGATCTGTTAGAATTAGCTGGGTCATCGAGCGCTGGAAGAGTGATAAGCAAGCTCATGACGTTCGCGGACAATGGATAGACAGAGTCAAAATTTTTCGAATCGGTACAGCAGTATAAAATAATAGCAAACGTTTATTTTTAGCGTCGTTTTATTGTTTCGAGTAGAATTACCAGAAAATAAGAACAATTTAAGAACAATTTGAGGCTGAAATCGCCTAAAAATTAAAAATAGCCCAGGCTGAGCCAAAAGTTACTGGTTCTTATAAAAAAGAAAGTGTGCACCGTGCATAGAATCTTTTCGTTTAAACCAACACCCAAAACATGTTTAAGAACGCAGCTGAAGCTGAGAGTTCAAAAGAACGTTTGTCTTTATAAATTTTGAAAATAGAGGATGGTACTAAATTTACCGTGAGCCGAATGCATTGTTATTTCACATTCTAGTTTTCGTGAGGAGTTGATAGGATCATAATTGGGTACACGTTCTGATATGGAAACTGAGTTAGATTTTGTGTTGGGAACATAATGGATGCTTTGATACAAATCTAAAAATCATTAACACCTTTAAAGAGATATTTTAAAATGCCATTCTTGAAAAACAATAAGAAAAGCCTGCCTTGGCTCAAAAAAGCGGTTGAAATTTGAAATTTGAAATGTCAAATCGTTGGGACGGAAATAACTTTTTTCAAACACATGACTGTTTAATGGAAAAAAAATTAGTCACCCATTATAAACTTGTTCATTAGTTTATATATGCGAAAAATAACCAGTTCTACCTTCTAAGATGTGAAAACTATATACTCAGCTCTGTTAAATTTGGGCCTGTTTATCATCTGAGGGCAACATCGCTTGTGCAAACTAAACGGGTCAATTCCAAACTCAAGGTAAAATTAGTTAATTGACTATAACCTGCTTTTTTATTACTCCATAAAGCAAAGACGAATCAGCTTTTAAAAGTAACACGATACTTTTTGTCAGTGTGAGTGCTTGTATTTTCGCTAGACAAAGTACTGAACTTTAGTAAACCACTTTGAACTGATATTTTAAGCAAAATTTAATAATATTTATTCATGTTTGCTTTCGTGTGTGATCAATATTTACCGAAATTTTTGTTTTGCGAGAAAGCAATAATTGTATATCGTCGACAAGAGTTTAGCAAAGAAAAAATAGCTCTTTTAATCTTTTATGTTAATGAGAAGATTATTGCCGTTAAACTTTCGACAATGTCGAGGTGAAATGAACACATGCAAACAAACACTCGTCAGTTTTTTAAAAGCTTTTTCACACATTATAATGTTGCCACATTAAAGTTAGCGCTATTATAAAAACCAGCTCTCAAATTTGGACAATTCATATCTGTTTATAGATTAGAAGTTAGATTTACGGCTTATGTCATATTCTCTGGCCGGCTAATTAGTACTAACCTCGCGATTAGATTAAAAGGGCAAAAACAATCATTCTTAGTAAGAAGCTTTTTATGAACGTCATTTCACAGATGCTATCTAATCTTCTGCGTTTCAAAAAGGTTATACGATAATGGCTACAACTTATTTATTCAAAGAAAATTTGTCAAGGTCAAACCCCATTTTGTTGTCAACCTTGATCAAGCCGAAGGCCTGGAATTTAGTACCTAATAGGTTCACAAAAATATAAGTTTTTCAAGAAGCAAAACATACATCCAGTTAAGCTACTCGAGGCACTGCAAAGAAGGATTCAGTTGTATTGCTCGAATTCCAAACGCTTCGTCAGTTTTTTAATTTGGTACATATTCGTTAGTCGTTACACGGAGCTACAGGTATCGTTTACCACAATACACCGTATGAGTTGACAAAACAATTGGGTTTTTCACCTCTACGCGCTAAAAACAGCCCGCTCTGACGAAAGGCTAACGTTCGAGACCTCAGCTTTTTCTCAATTGTTTGGCAAAAATCATCCCATGCTGATCAAAACTCACACTCAGCTTACTTGCCAACGCACTAATACAGGTTTGGTCCGCTCCGACGAATGGCTAACGCTCGAAACGTCAGCAAATCACCATGATCAGTCCCTCAGGCGAAAAATATACCATATCAACCTTTGTTGATCAAACCCTTATTTGGTTCAAAGCTACTGTTAGTAATCCAGTTTTTGCTCAAACACAGTAGTTTTCCCTCAAATAAATCTTGTTTTGCTTGACGTACGTCCTTACTCCAGTATAGCTGTCTTCCCAATTTTTTTCCTTCCAAAAAACGAATACTATCAGCCGACATGCCAAAGGTTGCACTTTTTTGTTTCTTGTTTGATTGATTCATTGATTGAATGCAAAGCAAAAATAATGCTCCTGTCTTGTACCCAGTGATTACAAATAAACATGTTAATCTTTAAGATAAAACTACAACCAAGTCTTGTTAAAATAGACTCCAAAGGAACATAACAAAGAATCCGTGTATTATACTTAACTTGTTCCTCGATTTAACCAAAAACGTATAGGTATTATACTGACTTGTATTATCAACAGACCCTGTTCCTAAGCGTATCGGCCCGGCTATACCCCAGTGGCCCATTGCGGGGACTGGATCAGACTATACCGGAGTGTTTCTGATGGCTTCGCAACAGGTCGAGTCTGAAGCGCTGGTGCTAGCAATGGAGTTATACGGTCACGTGTCAGGGAACGTGCGAGTGTTTGTAAGTATTTACACGTGGCTTGGTTTATAACATGCCGGCCAGCTTTTGTGCTGTCATAAGAACCGTACCAGATAGGTTTTCTGTGTACACTTACATATTTTGGGGAGTTTAGCAGATAATTTAAGCTTTTCAGCGGTTTAGCTTTTAAAAATCAATACAGAGTCAGTATGTAGTCGTCATTGCGGAGTATAAAGCAAAGGTTGTTCTCAGTTAATTTCATGTAGCGGTAAGTATCGTACTAATGTATGATCGCAGATGTGCTTGTCATTGTTGTAAGTGGATCTGTTTCTACCTTTCCACCAAACATAGCAAATATTGCGTTCAATAAAATTAAATTCCATCTCTTTCATTCTGGGTGTGTCATTCTTTTCTTTTCTCTTATAAATGGTACCCATAATTTGAAAAAAGTCTTTTATTGCACGTTTTAACTACCGGTAATAGCAATTCCTACTTTGAAAAAGGCTAAGAAAAAACACTCACAGATATTTCTTACGATTTCAGGTTTTGCGACCTTCCTGTGACCCAGCAACCGAAACCTACTGCACCGGAAACAGGTCCTGTTTAGCAAAGAACAAACAATGTGAAACTAGGCCGAAGTCTTCTTGTGATGCTGGAGCTTTGTTCTGCCTCTCCAAGAGATCCTGTCATGAAGTAAATAAAGGCAACTGTTCAACTTTGAGCGGAAATCCTTCCATCCTACCTCTCCTTAAGCACACAATTGTCCATGTTCTTGAGCCAATTGCTATCAAAACAGGATATAACTTGCATGTTCTTGATGATGATAAGACATTCAAGGTTATACCAGGCGACATTGTTGGGTGGGTTTCTGAAGGTGGGATGGTTGCGCATTTAAAAGACAAAGATGCCGCTTACCAGATTCAAGTGATGAAAAATAGCGACGTTAAAATTGGCTTGAAACTGAATCAAGCAAACTCACCCCAAGTGGTAAAGGTGTTGTTTATGCTAAGTGTTATCATAGCTGAACCAGCGCGTTTTGCTTTCAAACACACTCATAATATTCCCGGTGTTTTCACTGCTTTTGTGCAGTTCACCAATGAACAGAAAAAAACGACGGCGTCGTCTTCAAAGGTAATTTACGTTCAAAAGCCAATTACGTATCTTTCACCAAATTACCTTAATGGATTTGATGCGTTTGGTGTACTGTTAAATCGTACGGTCGAGGTGTCAGTCAACGCGTCAGCGGCTACCAACATCACAATCACGTGGTATCACGTGACAACAGGTGGAAACAAACTACTTCAACGACAGACCCTTGTAGAATCCCAATCCATACACGGACTGAATGTGACTTTCAACTCGAAAGGTACTCAAAAACTCTTTGTGGAATCTTCAAACAATGTTAGCTCTATAAATGCGACAATTTATGTGAAAGTCTTGGATGAAGGCCTTTCTGGTTTGACAGCCGGTTTAGATGACCCAAAAAAGAAGATCTATAAAGGGTTAGAGGCATATGTGAACGCATCTGTGGCGATCGGAGCCAATGTCAAATACAAATGGATATTCGATAGATTCCAAGCTGATTTCGATGACAACCCATACAAGTCATACAATTTCCTAAGGCATGGAGCTCTTAATGTCACCGTTATAGCTACTAATCTCGTATCTGAACTGCGGGCTTCGTTTACTGTGTTGGTTTTCGACCCAATTTCTATCGAAACCCCATCATGGGGCGTGGTTGGTCTTTCGGTTACTTACAAGTGCCCCTTGGTCGCAGAAGGCAACTTCCCACCTGTGTTTCTTCGGACTTACAAATGGCAGTTTGGTGACGGAGCAAAAAGAGACATACGCAGCACCGACAGTGCAAGTTATACGTATTACAAAGCAGGAGTGTATAACGTATCGTGTTTGTACCTCCATCGCAGTATTCCATTGGACGCCAGCGCAAAGATATTGATCCTTGAGCCCGTTACTGGTCTGAGAATCAAGAACGTCGGCGCTGTAGAACTATATGACAAGAAGACATTTATAGCTTTGTCGGCGTCTGGTAATAATCTGACATATGAGTGGTACATTCACACGTCCAACAACAGCCTAATGAAATTGTACGTCTGTACACAGAACACTCTCGAGTACCAGTTTAATACGACTGGCTCGTATCAGATCACTGTAAATGTGTCAAACCCTATGTCATCCAAATCAAGTTCAGTGGTTTTCCAAGTACAAGAGCAAATCAGTGGCCTGGGCATGACCTCGTACCCCAACCCCGCTCCTTCAAATACAACCATAACTTTTAACGTCACTAAGGGGACTGGTACTAATGTGAGTTATCGGCTTGACTTTGGAGATGGGTTCGTGGTACAGAGTTTCAACGACCCTTACGTATTCCAACGAACGTTTTTGTCTGGTGCCTGGCAAGTAATTCTCACAGGTATGTATAAACTCACAGTCTAATTTAACCATTCATTTATTCATTCATTAACACATTTATTTACTCATTTTTATTTTTTACTTGTTTCTGTATTTATTTATATATATATGCATGCATGTATTCTTTCATTCATATATCCATCCATTCTTCCATTCATTCTTTCATTCATTAAACAATTCACTCATTCATTTGTTCATTCATTCATCCATTTATTTACTTGTTAATTTTTCATTCCTTTACTTGTTTAACTATCGCGTTTTTCTATTTGTTTTATGTATGCATATATGTTTGTATGCATGTATGTGTATGTATGTATGTACGTTTGTGTGTATGTGTGTATGTATGTATGTATGTATGAATGGATGTTGTGTTAACTGTTCAAATTTACAAAACTACTTAAAAAAGTTTTGCAAACTCTGAAAAAGACTTATTAGATCGAAAACGTTCAGTCCGAAAGTTTACAAATCAACAAACCTTTATCATTTTAATTAATAATATCTCAGGCAAGTTGCGCAAACCAATATGTATGCACGTTTGTTTCTACTTTGTTTGTTTGTTTATTTATTTAATTATGTGCGTATGTTTGTATGTTTTTATTTTCATCTTTTTCTTTCCCTCTTTCTTTTTGTGTTTGTTTATCTAGAACATCGATTCTGTTAATAAACAAAAAATACGAGAAACAAAAATAGTTTCATATGAAACAGAAAACATTTAACGTTTACATGAGCATTTTAGCGAACTTGTTTCTTAGAAGGCTTTCAAAACTATCCTGTTTACAACTAGAAACGCTATAGTCAAAAATATACCTATAAAGCCTAATCAGACACATGTATTCGTATTAGTTTTAAAGCTTGATTTGAATGTACTTCTTTAGTCATTCAGTTTTTTCAAAGCATTCCGTGTGTTCAAAAACTGTTAATCACTGTTTTATCGTATAGTAATTAATTGGTACCAATTGAAGGATTTTGTGTAAACCGGGAAAAACATTTTTGTTTTCATTCAACAGGAATAAACGCAGTGAGTCACATGATCATCTTTCACAACGTGACTGTTCAAGACCCTGTCAGTGACGTCAATCTCACAGTATTAAACAGTCAGCGGTTTTACGGGCGCCACGTGGTCCCCGTCGGGTCACCAGTTCGAATCCATTCCGAGGTCATTGAAGGTACAGATGTGTACTTCAAGGCTTATTACGATACCGCAAGACATCCGACACTGTATAAAAAGTACTTTAGCTATAAACGTCCCGCCGGAGGAGCTTATGTGACGCTCGAACATACTTTCCGAAGTAGGGGATTCTACAATGTGACGGTCAGCGGTGAGAATTTGATAAGTAACAACAAAAGTTGGGTGGCACTGCAGGCTCAAGAGAGGATTCAAGATTTTGCTCTTAGTAGTTTTCCGGTACACGCGCAGCCGGGTGAAAGTCTTACTTTGAAGTTTTCTCTTCTAAGTGGAAGCAACGTGACCTACTTTGTAAAATTTGACGATGGCAGCCCAAATGTAACAACGACGGCTTCTTCCTTGTCTCATACGTATGGTTCACCTCGTGTTGCTATAGTAACGGTAACAGCTTCAAACCAACTGAGTACGGTAACAGCACAAAAAACAATTGCCGTTCAGTACAGAATACAAGGCTTGAAATTCACTAAGGAAGTAGCAGCGGCTTCTCTCGGCAACCATTCAATAATCACTTGGACGATTACCAGCGGAAGTGACGTCACTTATATCATTGATTTCGGAGACAGTTTAAAGTCACGTTTGGTGAAATCAAACGCGGTAGGTACAGAATTTCAAGCAAATCACACTTATGCATCCACAGGGAAATACCCTGTTACTATTAGTGCATATAACTTGGTGGGGCCCAATGAGACAATATCCTCAACCGCAATCGTGGAGGAGCCAATCACTGGGCTTTCCATTAACACATCATCGAATTCAATCACGATGTTCCAGGAAATTGAGATCTCCACGCAACTTTCCCAGGGATCAGACGTACTTTATCATTTTGATTTCGGAGATGGGTCGGCTGGACAAGACACCACTCAAAAAAGTGTCAAATACCGCTACAAGAAATACGGTACTTTCAGACCTTGGGTACGAGCGGCCAACAAAATCAGCACAAGCCAAGTGAAACTTTACTCCATCATTACAGTGAAGAAGCCGACAGAGCCCTTGAAAGTCGAAGGCTTAGTAGTGTTGTGCGAGCCTACAATTTTCGGAAACAGCAGCTCAGTTAGAGTTGATTTTTCCTATGGTTTTCTTTTCCAGTGTACAATTAACTACGGCGATGGTGGAGCCGAAAGAAAGTTGAATGACTCTGATTTACATGTTCCAATCCTCCATAAGTACGGAAAGACAGGGTCTTTCGAGATTTCCGTTACCTGCTGGAATGAAAAAGGCCGTAGAAGAGCAAAAGGAGTTGCTAATGTTGATACCATAATCTCTGGCTTGAACTTTACTGAGACTGTTAGGTATGCCATATTTGGTAAGCCCGTAACGATCCAATGGAGATGGCTCGACGGTTCAAATATAAAGTTCACAGTGTTTCTGGAAGGAAAGCGCTTGACTAATGTGACAGCAACTCCTGAAGAGCGTTCAGGTCTAGTTGTGTTAAGCGCAGGAGATGTCACAGAGCCAGGAGTGTATACTCTTCTGTTGAACGCTTCAAACTCAGTAACAGCAGCTACAACTCTGAGTTTGCGCGTGCACATGGAAAGGCGACTCGAAGGTTTGAGCATGAGTTTTAATTCCCACTCGCGTACTGGTCTACCGCTGGTCGTTTACGTGTCCTGTACAATGGGCTCGCAGCTCAGTATTCTCTGGGAGTTTGGCGACAACAATGCAACTTACAGAAAGCAACAGACCAGTAATGACGTCAGCCGCTTCAGTGCTAATCATACTTACGTACAGGCTGGAGTGTATACATTGTCCGCGCTGGCGTGGAATTATGCCTCTAGGGATAAGATAACGAGGACCGTGACAATTATGAACCCTGTACAGGGTTATTCGCTCAGCCAATCAAATGTCGTCTACTGGCCAGAATCAAGAATTAGATTTAAACTTGAGCGAAACTCTGCTTCTATTCCGCCAGATGACGCCCACTATGAAATCGACTACGGTAATGGATTTAGATCGGAAAAGATGAAACTTAACTCGACCCTTGTGCAGATTGAGCACAGCTACACTTATTCTGACTCTGGATGCTTCAGCGTTAAGGTGACTATAAGTAATTTGGTGAGTCGTGTTACTCTTGGTGCGCATGTCAAAGTCATAGAAAACATCACAGACTTGGAAATTATTCCACTAAACTCAAAGTCTAGTGCCACACCCAAAAAGCGTGGAGGAGGGGTTGGACAGAATGTATTCCCAAGCGAGTATCCGGTAATCCTAGAGGCAAAACATGACAAGGGCACGTGCGTGCGGTATGATTGGGTGTTCGGAGATTCCTCCGCGCGCGCCCATCACTCATTCATAGAGCATTCATTTCCGTGGCCTGGTAACTATTCTGTAACTGTGACAGCTTCCAACAGCGTTAGTTCCAAACGACGCCAGACTTATATTGTGCTGAAGAACACCGTAATTGGGTTGTTCCTTGCTAGCAACTCTCCCGCTAAGCCCGGACACAATGTCACTTTTGTTGTTTTCTGTAAAAAAACGGGTCAAGACACCAAATTTGTTGCGGAGGTAGAAAAAGGCAAAACGCTTTCTCTATCAGTACCAAAGAATGATAGTACAATTAACGTTACACGTCTGATAAGTCCGCTTACAACCATTCCCTTTGATCCCACCAAGTACTTTATAAATGTCTTTAACTACACTTACTCAGAGATCGGGGTATACACTGTGATAGTTAGGGCCTGGAACGAGGCAAGTAAGCAGGAAGCGCACACCAGCGTTGTGGTTACCAAGAAAGATTGCGCGTTGCCACGGGTTACCATTCTTGGTGGCGGGAAAACTACGCATAGTGCGCCGATTATGTTATACGGCAAATCATTCACACTTATGTCCGAGGTTGAGAGCGACTGCGAGGGAGAGTACACCGTAAACTACAAATGGAGAGTGTATAGAGGTGACTCGTACTGGGCCCAGACGTTCAACACCACTCTTCCTCCTGACAACAATAGAAACATAAGGTATGCTACTTTGGCTATTAAACAAATTTATTACAACCATAAAAGCATATGAGAATAGCGATGACTATTGTATTAAGAGGTAACTGCTTGAAGTGGGTATTGGCAGATTATACCGGTACAATTTGTGGGATAATTGGAGCAAAAAAAAAAGTTTTTGTAAAAGACACCGTCAAACATAGTTTGGAAAATGTTTGCACATGTTGGAGCATAAAATTGCATTTTCTTACTAAAGTTGTCTTTTGATGAGTATCTCCTCGCGCGATTCTTACGCCTGTATCACTTTACCATACAAAGTGTTCTATATAATTGACTGGCAAGGACCGAGGACAATTTTCAACTTATAATATATCACAGTGAATACATAACAACGTCATATTCGAAAAGCATCGTAATTGCTTGCCTATGTGTACAGAACCTATGTTATTTTGTAAGTAAAGTTGTGAATTTTGGCGATTTTTTACATAAATTCACAAAACTGGAGCACTGCCGGTGATATAGTACGTCGCTTTTACAAACACAATTCGTCAGTGATTGGCAAGTTTTTCTCACTAATCCGATTCGTTTATTTTGCTTTACAGCCTTCCCAAAGAAGTGCAAGTTGATCTGCCATCCATTATCGTTCCCAAGACAACGCTGAAGCCAGGACTTTACATTTTTGAACTGACAGTCATCCTAGGAAATGCTCATTTAATGAGCTCTGACCTCTCATACATTAGCATTGCAGACCCAGGTATCGTTGCACGTATTGCTGGTGGCAGTTTAAGGTCCAACGGTTGGGCGGACCAGCTTGTATTGAATGCCAGTGAGTCACGTGATGCGACTAGCTCCTTCCCTAACAACCGCTCGCTGCTGTTTAAATGGTTTTGCCGGCAACAGGGACCAAGCAAGATTTTCATCGGCAATGGAGGTTGCTTTGGAAGCGGGGAAGGCTTAGTAGAGTTTGACGGTCCCGTGTACAAGATTCGTGCTCAGACTCTGTATGAACATGTGAACTACGTTTTTACAGTAAATGCGAGTGCAGTGGACGAGCCAGGTCGTACAGCAGTGGCAACACAAACCGTGATAGTACTCTCGGGAGAGCCACTGAATGTCAACATACGGTAGGTAGTCGAACATGTTTAACCGAATAAACTTGCAATAACAAGAAAATGTAGTTACGGTAGACCCTTTTCACTGAAAACCTGACGTTAGCACTCTGTAAGCGTCAGAAATGGAATGAGCAGGTCAAAGTTAGTAATGGCTGAAAACTTGGGGAATGAATATTTAAAACTGAAGATCTTGTAAAGTTTTTAAAATCTGAAAATTTAACAGAGAATGTATCGGAAATTTGCATTGTGCCCCCCCAGGCTCGGTTCCACGCAAACTCCCATACATTCTTTTTTAGAATTTCGGGGTATTTTTATGTCTTTAAAATCCTCACTAATGTCACAGTTTTCAATTTTAAGTCTCCATATTTTTAAATATTGTTAACTTATACCTGCTCTTTCCATTTCTAACGCTTACAGAGTGCTAACTTCAGGTTTTCAATTGCCTCTTGAACCATGAAAAGGGTCTGTAGAGATAGACTAACAATAGAATTAACAATTGAATTGAGTTCGAGTTAAGTTTGAGTTGAGATATTCGTTATTAATAAAATACAAGTTGTTTTTGTATTTACAAAACTTCTCAATATTTGAGTTTACCTTGTCGATTTTTAAATTTATTGATGGGTCATCAACTCGGTGTATTATTGAGGAGATGCCAATTTCTGTTGAGAGATTTTCCTGCTTAATACTTTCAATTAGGTAAGTCAGCTTCTGGCTCACTTGTTTTGGGTTTTCTGTCTTAATTTAGTTCGTCCCGACATGGATAATTAACTTCTTTGGCTTTCGCTTTGCTACCGGTTTGATAAAATCCCTTGTGTCTTCGATCGTAGCGCCTGGGAAAGGAATCCACTTTACATTGTAGATAGATAAACAGATAGATAGATAGATAGATAGATAGATAGATAGATAGATAGATAGATAGATAGATAGATAAATAGATAGATAGA
>JAOBRG010274648.1:0-16179 GCA_027574985.1 Umimayanthus nakama | reverse complement strand
GTTGATTAAACCCATTTGTTCAGCGTACTCGCCCACGCAGATAAACAGTTTTTTTCAAAACTAGTCTCCCAGTGTTTATAAGAACACCCAGGCTGAGGTTGGCCCAAAAGTTAAGAACAAGCTAAGAACAACCACCAGGCTGAAGTTTTGATCAGAAAAATTTAAGAAACTTAATAGATCCTTAAACACAGATTGAGATGTACATGAAAACAAAACTTGTCAACATTTAGTTTGGTCAACGGGCGCTACACGATAGGTTAAGCAAGCTCGTCACGTTCGCGGACGCTGTATTGACGGTTTCAAATTTTTCTCACTGAATGAAACAATAGAAAACACAAATTTCTTATTGCCATCTTACATATATTGTTCCGGGCAACTAATTCACTGTTTAAAAATATTGGGAAATAAGAGCAATTTAAGAACAACTTGAGGCTGAAATAGCCAAAAAATTAAGAACAGCCCAGGCTGAGCTGAAAGTTAACTGGTTCTTACAAAAAAAGCGTGTATCTCACAAAAGAAACAAAACAGTTTGTAAAGCGCATTGTCCGAGTCAAGTCACAATCTGTGCCCGCAAACGATGTGAAATGTTCGTTCGATCATGTCAGTTTAGTACATGCAGCAATGCTTTCCGGGACCGTCTGGCGAGCACAAATGGTGCGAGAAACTACAGTGACTGAAATTCTAAATGATACTTATAAAATTTATGGCGAAGTCACAGCCTTTGGCTACATCCTTATTAATAATCTCTAGCTACTTTATAAGAACGATAATAGGAGAAAAGAGAAAAGACTAAGGCAGAACTGGGGGGCGATTACGTGCAATACAATTTCCAAAGTAGCGGTTGAAAATAGAAAATGGTTACAAGTGTGCTGTCGTGTGTGAATATTCGTAAACTGCACGCAGTGAACAGTCTGTGCACACTCCAAATACCACACCAATCTGTTTCTGTGCACTTCTGGTTTATGATTCTCTTATATGTACGACCGCTGTCCACCTAATCCTTAACCGATGCAGTAAATAAAATTGCCTAGTTTACTAAAACTTGCTGCTGGAAGACCCAAAATCTGGCCACAGTTGACAAAACTAAGTGAAAGAAGCTGCTTTGTTATATGTTGAACAAACCAGACCGTACACATTGTTTTGTTTTACGTGTGAACCAAAAGTGTTCCTGCCGGTTAATTGTTCATTTTAATACATTTCACAACCTTTTGTGTTTTGTTTACGATCAGGGCGAACAAACAAAAGGAACAGAGAACAAAAAGAAATAACAAAGAAACTGGTGAGTAACCAGTTCATAACCAGTCCCCTTTTATCAACTATGATCGTAACTATCTCACTTGGTACCATCTTTCCTTACAATTCACTTAGTTAAATTTTAACACCTCAAAGTCCACAAGTTCTGTGTGTTCTATTCTTAACCTACATTTAACAAAATAGTATGTCCGTCAGATAAGCCTCGTGGTTTTGAACTGTCTCACGGAATCACATCGTAAAATTATTGTATTACATTTGCATCTATGTATAATATTGAATAGTACGGGAACCTTTATTATTAATAATTCATTTATCCACTATATAATTATGTTTGATGATTCCTGTTACAAGTAAAGATATATCTACAGGGTTCAACAGTTGCGTAGCGCTATCAAGCCTTGAAACCACTGGGCACATCTTGCATCTTTTAGACTATAATTTCCCCCCCTCCCCCATCCAAATCACCTTCTGAACTACAATTGCAAACTGTACAGAGGGTCAGTAAGCTAATGCCGCTGCTTCAAATCTGACGGAGCGGAGCTTCACCATTTTCCTGTAAAGACAATTTCAGTTGCGGAAAAAACCCTAAAATGTCACAACTTTTGAGCCAGTTGTTAAAATTAAAACAATTCGCAGTGTAACGGTGCCAAGCCGTACCACACTTTAAAATTATGTGGCAAGTTTTGCCACAGTTTGTGGTTCGGAGACAGCAAATCGAGAGTCCTGTTGCTGACAGACTTAAAACTAGCCACACAGAGTTGGAGATACGATGAGCTGACTAAAAGCCATGAACTATGCAAAAACTTTCTGTGGCCACGGTTTTGGAGTATTGCGCTGTAATGACAATTTGTGCGTCTTTAAGGTCGGAATTAAAGTGTTTTCTTTATTTTCCGACATTTACCGACGTTGTATATCTGAAATATCTGTTCTTTTATCTTTTACGTTTTGAAATGTAGATTTTGAGTATTTGCCATTCGAATATTTTCACAAAACTATAATTATTTAGAAAATTAACTATTTCTCCAAAGTCAGTGGTTCCAGAACAAGCACAACCCTCGTTACATTTAGCAAACAAAAACCATCTGTTTTGGACGTCAATAGCTGCCACCACTGGTACAAATATTAACTTGGGGAAGAGAAAAATATCTCAATTTTACCGAATTGCTGGAAAGCTGATTACGTTGCAGTAAGCACAATAGTCATTTCAGTAACCGCCCCCAGTTCGATTGTGGAAGGAAAAAAGCCAGAAAGAAAAGAACGAAAAAATCAAATTTAAGGAGGAGGGTATCTCAGCTACAGTCCGGAAAGCTGTCCACGTCTCCAGTTTGCGAAACAGTCGCTCCGTCCGTCTCGTAACATATTCTGTACTTCAGCCGCGTTTTGTCCTAGAAAAAATTACAAGACACTGAATTAATACGACAAACACCAACAACTGATTGCAAAGACTAATTTCACAATTCGCAAATCACAAAAATAGTCGCTGCAGCCATTTTGTTCCAACTTTACTCAAATTACTGGTTTCAACCTGCGGTATAGCAGCACTAACTCATTGCAGATTCCAAAATCACTGTATCCAAGTACTAAAATCAATAGTTTCCTAAAAGAACAGGAGAAAAATAGTTTTTTGGTACGGCAATTCATGCAACGACTAGCATGAGTTAATCAAGCAAAAGCTGCCTCTTGTCAAAATAGCTCACAAAGTTGTGCGTTATCAATAAGAATGGATATCTCAAAAACATTCCGGCTACAAATAATTGTGTCAAATAGAAGTGCATAGCCCAGAAATGGACGTGTCTGTCTTGCAGAAGTTTCCAAATTTTGTTTTGAACACAATGATACCAAATAAAATAAGGATTTTGCGTACCAAGAAAGATGGTAGCTGTATATTTTACCACAGCCAACAACACTTTGTAAACCTTACACAGCCAGTAGACACAGAGAAAGCCATTTACTTCTGCAATGTTCATCCCTGTACAGTAGCAACGTTGTGTATACTGACTTGGACTCCTCTGTGCATTTTACGAGCATTTTTTGTGTGCTAAGAACTATGGGTAAATGTACCGGTCACTAGCGCTTTCGGTACTTGTTTTCGAGCCCACGTCCTTATTTGGCTGAAACAAAGGGCTCTGGGAGAAAGTATGGGGCGAGTACAGGATTGGAGGACCGCCTGATGTGGCAAGTCAATACTAAGTACTTGTTTGTGTATTTTTGTTTCTCATGTGAACTTCTTAAAAAAATCAGATCAAAAAGAATTTCATTTGTTTTACTTTAAAGGCTTGTTTTTAAAGGTATCGGCAACCTTTAGAAAAATAAAGTACTTTGACTCAAAGTTATTGATTTTTGGATTTCATTGCCGTAAGCATTCAGCGTATCGTTACTACGCTTGCTTTAGCCAGTGTTCCGTTTCTTCGATACTTGTTAATGAAACAACAAGACAATATGTTACCTTGGATGGGTTAGCGAGTAGCATGACTTGCGTGATGGCGGACGGAGGAAGAATCGGGTTGTGTGCTGGCAGTTCACTGGCGGACGGTGGCTGCAGTTTAACTTTCATTGTCTGAAAACGGCAAATAAATAAATAAACTGAAACTGTTGGTTGAAAACTTGTTTAAACGTGTTTTTTTCAAAAGAACCAAATAACGCTTCCTGATTGGGTCAATTCGATCCTGTATAACTGACGAACTCATGTAAAACCGTACTGACTAAAAGGAAAACAAGATGGCGGAGAGAAAACTTTTGCAGTTTTCCGGTGCAGAAAACAAATCCGAGATTCAAGCCAATAAGAGTTTCTGTTCTTTAAGTCGATATAATTTGATTATACACATCAGTATTTAACGATTGGAGTGACCAGAAACCATTCTCGCCGCTCACTAAATTTCCCCGCCATCTTGTTTTGGCTTCAGTCAACGTACAGCAACACACGTTACCAGTCCAAATCTGATCCAGGGCTGTCACGTGACGAAAACTCTTCCCCTGACATATTAAAAACTATCGACCTTGAGTCGAGTTACTGGTTCTTGATTCTCAAAATTGTACACTAACTCGTGTTTCTATACAGTAGTTTCCACATTTCATGACTTTCTTTCAGGACCCAAATCAAAATTCTACAATAAAAACGTTTTTATAAGCTCTATGCATTTCTTGGCCTGGAAAAAGAGCCTGCCAAATCCATGAATTTCTTAGGCAACTTTACAATTTTATGACGGATGTCTTAGTGAACTGGTTCAATGTCTACAATGGCTGAATTAACCCAGTTATCCCCCACTATATAGGGAGCTTGGGTGCTGTATCTGTGGCTTTGCGAGGGCTCAAGCTGAAGTTTTGAACACTCTCCCACTAGCCGCTTCCATATTAGATAATCTAAGTCGGATATACAGCTAATCTTCTGAGTTGTTGCATTATGCAATGCGCATTGTTGCATACCCAGACCGCAATGCACTATGGGTGTAACGAATTTTTAATTAAATCAATGTGCAGTGCATGCTAAGACCGCAAAGCATTGTGGTTCACGTTTCTCCTATGGCTACACGAATGTCGCTGTCGCACAGTCAGTAGTCACCCACAATGCTATTCAAAAATTCGTAAAAACCCAAGGTGCATTGCGGTCTGGGTATGCAACAACGCACAATGCATAATACAGCAATTCAGAAGACAACCTTTTTTGAACTAGCTGTATGCTTGACGGCAGGAGAACAGACCTTTCACTTGGCTTCATTTGTATTTACCTCCCAAATATTGCCATACTTTGTTGAAAGTGAAGAGGCTAGCCCTCCCGCCCTCCCGCCCTCCAGCGATCCCTGGGGTTTGTTCTAAGTAACCTTACCTTTGGGACTGCTGCCTGGAATACGAAATTCTTGACAGGTGTCGTTAAAGTGCTCATTGTTGTTACTACAATGATTAACATGTCCGTCCTGGGAAGCTCGGCGGAGGTCTGGTGAGGAAGACATTGGCCATTTAGTCAGAGTGACGGCGAACACAGCAGCGCCAAATCACCACAGATACATGTATTAGCAGTAACACTAGACTTGTCACAAGTCCAGCTAAAAATTCACGAGAACAAAGAAAGTCTACAGTATCACAACGTGTTCTGTGGTGCAGGCCTTAAAATTGCGACTGATATAGGCGCATTTGCGACTAAAATTTTTGCTTTTGCGACTAAAATTTGCCGATAATTCGCAAATTTGCGACCAGTTTGTGGCCGTTCATTCCGTCACATGTTGGCGACTGGCGACTATTTTAAGCCTTAGTTAATAAAGGAATATCATACTTAAGAGTCCCGTGTCTTATTTATATCGAAATCTTTGGGTAAAATCTTGTTTAATTTACCTTCAAGTTACGTAGATCGATCGCCCTTCTCATGCGCCATTAAAGCGGTTTCTTTAAGTTGTGTTTGGCAGGAGCAATGCTTAGAGCGAAGACCGCTGATTAGTAACGCAGACGCAGAACGTTTTAAGCTTCTTATGTAAACATTTTCCGAGCGGTCTGGTTTATTATTTTTTGCGACTAAAATTTTCAAACTTGCGACTAAATTTGCGGAACTAGTCGCAAATTATCGACTTAGTTTTTTTCTTAATTTCAAGCCCTGTGGTGATCCATAAAGATTGGTTCACGCTAGAGAAAAGGACCAGGACTGTTAATCTTGTTCCGATCAACTATGGCATAGTTTAATACTGCTTTCACGGTGCAAGGCGCACTCAAGGCGCACTCATCACCCCTTATCTTGACTACGGAATTTGTGCTTGGGGCTCTGCGTGCAAGTCCCATTTAAACAAGCTACTCGTACTCCAGAAGCGAGCAACGCGCCTAATATACTTCAAACAGGTTAGAGATCATGTTGTTCCCCTCTTTATTGACTCCAATCTCCTACCTATTTCTTGTATTCACTTTTATCGTTTGTGTAATATCATGTGGGATGTGACTAATAACATTGCCCCCTCGAACATTAGCTACTCACTCATTAAGACAACTGAGGTTCGTTATGCAACCCGATCCTCAACTAAAGATGATTTTTATGTTGAGCATTCTACAATACAAAAAGTACGCAACTCATTTCTTAGAACAGGTCTTAGAGCTTGGAATGCTCTGCCTTCTGATTTCCGAAAATTATCTAAATTCACTTTCAAAAGAAACTAGAACATAGACTTGTGGAGTTCTAGAAAAAGCTGACGACTATCTTGAATTCAACCAAATAATAAGATAGCTT
Organism: Umimayanthus nakama; assembly: GCA_027574985.1. NCBI lineage: Eukaryota > Metazoa > Cnidaria > Anthozoa > Zoantharia > Parazoanthidae > Umimayanthus > Umimayanthus nakama. The sequence continues at coordinate 9,722 of JAOBRG010274648.1, read as the reverse complement.
TCTCAAATCTTTAAAGCTGGTATGAGTAAAACTTGCCTCCTTTATTTCAGCAAGTGCTGAAATGCTTTACACCAATACTAATCAATTCTTTATGAGCTTTAACAAAATCTTTGATGGAATCTTTGTGACCTTTTTTTAATTTCTTTTCCTGTTCATATCGGTTTAAAAAAGTTTTTAAATTGTTTTGTTTTCCCCGCCTCGACTAGGTCTATCTATCTGCGGGGTAAACCATATTACTGTAATAAACACCATATAAAAAAGACTAAATGTTGTTGTTGTTGTATTTAAAAGAAATTCGCCAAGAAACAAAAGTTGTCTAGCAAATAATTCTTCAAAACCAAGTACCAATCATGTTAACCACGACAGCAAAAAGTATACATTTGTCTCACGTTAGTGTCAAAACATTTCTCAATATTCTGGATGCTTCTTCCGCTTTTTCAATTTCGTTTTTCAGTACCTTACTCATCGGTATTAGGTACTCATATTCAGTGGTGTGAAGGGACACCGACAAGGAGCTAGAACTTGACGATTTACCTTGTCCAGTTTGACAATATTTTCAAGCAGCATATAAAAATTCTATAATACCAATTTTACTCTACTAAAGTTCACAACAGTTTGCTGCTCCACCCAGGCCCTTATCCAAACCTTTTAAAGTATGAGAACAAATTCCCGATCATTGTAAGCACCCCCCCCCCTTCCCCCACGGGGGATTAATCTTGGTAGGTTTACAAAATTAAGCATACCTTTGCAAAGTGGAAAATTGTTCGAATTCCATTCTTGTCCAGAATAGTTAAGGGGGCAGCATTACCTGAAGAGATGTACAAAATAAGTCAGTCCCACCGGGTGATTTTTAGAGAGCAATATATTTGTAGTTTCACACCTAAAACAAATCTTTGATAAAAATCTCAAGTTGATTATTTGACTACTGTAAGCTGTGATAGTCTTCAAAGGGTCCTGTTGCAGCTCATTGTTTAAACACTTTTGAAGGAACTAAGGATTTAAACACTCATGACAACGTCCTTTTCTCATCCACCAAGAAAATGGCTGTCGAAATTGTGTGACGCCGTAAATTACTGATAAAAAGACATGCTCCCAATTTTGTTTCACTAAAATATCATAATGATATAAGATGGACAAAACTACATTACACTACTGTCTGTTTGATCTTTGAACGTGAGTTTTTAAGGGACTTTTGAGGAGTGCTTAGCAAATACTTCGGTTCACAAGTGATTCACTGGACCGGCTAAACAGATAAAACATCTACAGTTACTTCAAGCAGCGTCCTTTCCTCTCAGCAACAAATACAGATAAAGATTAAAAGGCTAATGGATACATACCAACAATTCTCGTTAAATACAGTAATGTGCAATAATTTGATGTGATTTCCATATGGGCAATAATCTGCGGAGTTTTCAAAGAGTTTTAGCAAAATTCTGTATTTTCAAGCGCTCTTCAGATGAAAAAATAAATTCAATTCAAGACTTTTCGAGGGGATCAAAAAATAGCACAAACACTGTGTCCGTTACATAGACGCTGAAGCGGTTTCTGAATTCAAACCAATTAAATAAACAGTGCATCAAAAGCATTATCAGGTGGAGGGTTCTTTTTGCTTACCCCCTATTTTGCCTATAGATTTGTTGCTAGCGGTATCTTGCCAATGTTGTCTTGGAGGAAGGAAACTTCGCTTCTGGCTATACATACATGTATGAACTTTGGAATTTGTCGACGTTTTTAAAGATACATTACTCGAGAAGTATTCAACATCTTAGGCTAAAGTCTTTGGTCAGTACTAACTGTGCAATGTTTGAGTTCTGTAGTTGGGTCTACATGCATGCAATAATAAGCTAATGGCGCAAGATGTGAACAGTGACATCATATTGAAACCCGCTTGTACCTGGTAATACAGAGTCCAGTGGCACAAACAAGTCATCTAGAGAAGCCGTCTGGGGTGTGGGTGGGGTGGACACCCCCTGGGGAGGAGGAGGGAGGATGGGTGTGGGTTGCTTAGCTTCCGTGGGCTCATCCAGTGACAGCAGGCTCCCTTCCGGCACAGGTGTTGGTGTATTGTTTTGTACAATTGGTGCCACCTCTTGTTTCTGCTTCTGTTGTTGCTTCTGTGTCTGCAAAACCTCCTGCCCTAACACATCAAGAGAGGTTGCTGGCGGCTTCCGGTGGTTAGCCTCCACACTCCCGCGAGCAACAGAGCCTGTCATGGACAAGGTAGGACTGCTGGTACCAAGGCTCGCAGGTGCTGCTGCAGGTCTTGGAAATGCAGCCACGGGGGAAACTCCACCCATTGGTATTACACCTTGTGGTCTCATAAAGCCTCCCATATTTGGTACCATGCCTCCAACAGGACTGGTAGCCAATGGCATGCCAGGCCTCATTGCTGGACTGGGGGCCATTCCAGCATTGGCTTGGTATGCTCCCATTGGTCGTACAACTCCAATTCCTGACGCAACTTGGTTGGTAGCAGGTGGCAGAGGAGCGCCTCCCCACGGGTTGAGGTTGTGCAGGTTGTTGACCTGACGAGAATGGTAAAGAAAACAATATTTCCGTTGCCGTACAAATCCCTTGAAGAACAAATGTTTACACCACAACTCCAATCCTGGACAAAAAGACTTGGGTCAGCTTTTGATTTTCAAGCTCATATGAGATTTTGTTGTCAATTGCTGAGCAAAACAAGGCCTAAACAATGAACTGTGAACCCCTCTTGCTCCCCAATTGACTGATTTGTTAAACAAAGCCCTCATATTGTTTGTTACATGTTTCCATCTAGAGTCAACGTTGTATGGGGAAAGGGAAAATTTTGTGGACTAACAATTTTCATGCATCTCAGCCTGTAATAGTGCCACAGCTATACTTTTATGGAAGACTAGTTTTGAAAAATAAACTTTTTTCTTTGTGGGCGAGTTCGCTGAACAAATGGGATTGATCAACAAAAGTTGATATGTTATGTCTAAATTTCACCTGTGGGATATGGTGTTTAGCTGACGTTTCAAGCGTTAGCCCTCCGTTGGAGCAGACTCGAAGCGTCAGCTAAACACCATATCCCACAGGCGAAAAACATACCATATCAACTTTTGTTGATACAATACATATATAATATAGATACATGTATTGCCCAGGATTAGCTTTTTGATTTTTCGTTTTTTACGTTTCATTCTTTAAAAGTTCTCTCACATCTTACTTTCTATTTGCTCATTTGTTTCTTATAGTATTTTTCAGTAGATCCATGTGTGGAACAAAAGCTAACAGTTTCTGCCATCACCAATTCTCATTAGTCTAGAAATCAGAATCCTGAACGACAAACCTTCAATGAGTCTTAGATATTAAGACACTGTAAAACGAATGTCCATTTAACAAATTTCAGACGTGGGTGAGTTGTAAAGGTTCCGCATTGCCAAGACAGATAATAATAATAATATCTGTACATAATTCATACGGATTTTGGTTTGAAAAATCCAGACTTTTTGCCAACCAACTATTTTTTACTTTACAGGCTGTAAAGCTGCGGGTAAGAACTGAACTATGTCTCCTCTCGGGAAAGTTTTGAGATTTAGTTAGTCTACAAATACATAAAGCTGTATCACAGGGTGAACATAAGTGTTATAATAGTAGTATTAAGTTTTATTGGTGACTTGAAAGGCAATAAGATCAAAAAACTCAAGTTTACATATAATTAAAAACTACATATCAATATAATATTTAAAAATGGAGTTCTAAAATTTTAAAAACTGAATTATGTGGCTACAATAAATGAGTATTGTCTATTGAAAAGTATCCCATTTCTTAACACAATACGGTAAAAAACTCATTTTAAAACGCTTCATTCTGCATTTAAATAAGGGGAAGATTCTGGGTTCCTTAAACTGCAAGCTGACGTCACACTGTTTGGTATTAACTTGTTCAGCTTGTTTGCTGGGAGTGTAATGATTTTGTGATGGAATGACCAACAAAGAAGTTCTCTTCTGTTGAAATAAGGTCGGGAGGTTCAGGACAGACACTCCTTCATCGTACGTCAGGTCTGGTAAGATGGTTTTACTGCTCGGCATTGGATTGCTTCTATTTGGTCGGAAAGTTTTAAAGTTAATGATGAGTGCCACACTGGGCATGCGTATATTGGTCTGGTTAAGTAGCAGAAGACTGAGCACAGGTTCCGGGATGGTTCCCCACTCCTCCTTAGGGTTCTCAAAGCATACAGATGTTTGCTTACTTTAGCACAGATGCAACAAGCACACACTTCACAAAATGTTACTGGTTGGATACAGTAATCTCCTTTCTGGAGGTCCCCCTTTTTTTCTACTCTCTTGCCTATTTCACCAGGATCTTCTCCCAAATACAATTCCAAGTGTACAGCTAAATTTACCACTCAAAGTTAATAAAATCAGATCAAAAGTAACCCAGTTCCGCTTCTCCATCAGCTTTGGTGTACTGTAACAGAGGAATTCCCACAAAACAACTCATAGATGGATTATGTAGTTTAAACACTCACTTGTGGTTGAGCCTGCTGTTGTGTAGCAGTTACTGGAGGTGCAGTGTCATGTAGACCTGTAAGGTGACATACAGCACAGAATCACTCTCCAACCTAACTCCATTTAACTGGCACCTGGTTTGTCAATAGACTTTCTCTGACTTGGGTTGAATTGCATCAACTTCAAAGGAAGTCGACTTTGAATGCAAGTTGATACAAGTATCAACTGACACTTTGCTTCTAGACTTAGCTTACAAAGAAACTACAAAGTGCATTCAGTCACTCTATGCAAGTCCTACATACATGTAATAGAGTTCTAGCAGAGGTTTTTGGATGCAAGCGGCAATCCGTTAAAATAAATATGGTACAGTTTTAAGTGTCAGTAAGCAGTTAAAGTTGTGATAGAAGTCTACAAAAAGAGAAAAAAAGTAAGAATTAAAGAACTAGAAAATGGAAAACTAAACACAAGACAGGAACTTCCAACAAATTGATTTACACATTAGTTTACAAGAGTAACAAAACTTTTCACCACTAAACATTTGGCAAACCTCACTTCTTGCCCTACCCCTACCGCCTCCCTCTCCCTCACCCTCACCCCCACCCCCACTGTCACCCTGTACCCAGCACTGTTATTGAATGAGTGCTGCACATACTCATGTTTACCACAAACCAACTGAAAAAAATACAGACATTTTTGTTGAGTACAAATGGCTTCAGTTGGAGAAGTGGATCTAGAATTTTCAAATTAGAAAACTTATCAATCAAGCCCCAAAAGTGGAAGTTCCTGCTAGAGTGATCTTAGGCATGATTCCCAGGAAAATGTTTGATTTTGAGCAACCCTGAAATGACACAAAGTTTAATATCATAATTTTCAACAAAAAGCCACTTTTTATTTATCAGGAAGGGGGGCAGTGGCTGATCCAGGGGGGCCTGGGGTCTGGGGCCTGTGCCCCCCCTTTTTTACAAAGCAATATTTACTAGCAAAAAATTAGTACCAAACATGTACAAAATTTGTCTTAAAATGCTCAAAATAGCCATTTTACAGACTCATAATTATATTAAAAAAATTCTGGGAGGTATGCCCCCAGACCCCCTAGAAAACTCACGCCATCAGCGCACATTGGTGCCCCTCCCTTTTGAAAATCCTGAATCTTCCCCAGGGGGAGACATGCTGTCAGGACTGTGTCTCGCCTCTTGGACTTGTCATCACATTACACTGACTACTAATCACCCCTCAACCAACCGATTTGGCTTGTCTAATAATCTTCAGATAAAGCAGTATAGATGAATATAAATTATTTAATTTAGTTAAGCCCGTTTTAAGACAGCTTGTTATACAATGCATGACTTACCAAGTTCTCTCAGTTGGTCATCTAACACAGAAGAGCCAGTACTTTGTGGCTGTGGTGCCGGATTTGGATTGGCTAAACCAAGGTCAATCAGAGATGAAGCACCATCGCCTGCCCCGCCTGTCATCGCTGGCATCCCAGTGGGGCCAGCCGCTGGGGCTGCTGCTGCTGGTGGTGACGGAGGGGATGCACTACCATCAGGCTTCCCAATGATCCTTCGGTAGTCTTCCAGAACTCTAGCTAATTCATCATTTCCCCGCAGAATGTCAGCTAGGTTTAATTATTTAATCAAAACATAGCCACGTGAGAAACCTTGGAAAGTCAGAGATCACTTAGCTAATTAAATTTTCAAACAGTGTCAAAATTTAAGTAAGAGCCTAACAATATTCAAGAATAAAACAAGATGTCAGGAACTTGTCCTAACTGATAAATCTAACAACAAGCTAAGACAAGTCAAGACTTGAAAGTCTGTGTAAACAAACTTCAGGCAAAACTCTATTAACCTACCATACTACTACTGAAATTAAGGGGGCACAACAGGGTAGATTTTGGTGGTTAGTGGAAGAGTTGGAGAGGATTTTTTTTTAATCCTTTTTCACTGCATATGTATACATGAACTAAAAGTTAAAAAAAACACTAAAGATAGTTACAAAAATATATATTAGGGAAAGAAAAAAAATACCGCAGTGGGGAAGGAATAGAAAGGAACATTAGAACCATACTGCGCTATTTAAAAGAGAAAAAAGTTAATAGAATGCAACAAACACTCCCCCTAAGCAAGCAAGTGCAACCCCTCGGATAGCATACAACTTGGCATTCGTCCATTGAATATTAACTCCAAAAATTAACATTATACTTACCTGAAATTTATAAAACTCAAAAATCCTTCAAAGTTATTAACAATCCCCCCCCACTTTTTTTCCAAAATTATTTTCAAAAATTTTCAAAATATTTGTGAGCCTTTACATGTATCAACTATAGTACTGTGTTCCTATGATTAAGATTTGTGATTTCCTAACTTGAGCATAGATACTAGCCTTTATGGTGTATTAAAACTGAGCCTGAAAACCCAACCCTACCCTGTTGCTCCCCCTTCATAAGGATTCAGAAAATAATTGACTGTACAATGTAAATTTTAGTTTCTTGATCAAAAATCATAAAGTAAGTTATGACAGAGTTCAAACTAAACTTCCTGTTTAAGTTTACAGAAAAAAGCATAACATTTTGATCAAGCTACACTTGTCTGATAAATAGTATGTACTGTCTTGCATATAATACTTTGGGTTGAGGCTACAGTGTACATCTGAGACTGAAAACAGTTAAAGAACTAGAGAACATTTCGATTAAAGCACACTGCCAGCATAATTACATTTAGGAGATATACGGCAACACAGTTCTCATCCTATTGGAAGGAACCAAACAACACTCACCTAAACCTTCGTCATTCTCTTCTGTTGCTTGACTAGCAAGTTTAAATAACTGTGGTCGTAATTTTTCACATGAATCATACAACTCCTGTAAATAAAATAAAGATATGTGCTTTGTCTTTGAAAAAATCTTAGTAACCTTATCACTCTTAGAACTCTTAACTAGTTCTATTGCCACACACTGGACTAATGGTCAGGAAATTGTAGGTCTAGAGTCTAGAGAGCCAAGCCCCAAGATTCAAGATGGCAGAGAATATCTGCACGATAATTTCTCTCAACAAGATAAGTGTCTGAGTAGATCCAACTTTGCCAAAGCTTAAGGGAAATTCTTCATGGAAACATTTTGTCATCAAAAAAGTTGTGAAAATACAACAGATTTTCAATTGTAATTGTGAACATGTGAGACTCAAAATGAAACTGTGACTGAATTTATTTATCATTTCTTGTCACTGATGGTAGACCGACCGGGTTACCTCATATGAAAACAAAAGGTTCTGTGTATATTGCACATCTCGATTTTAGGAGTATGCAGGTGATTTGTGTTGTATTACAGAAAAAAATGTTGTGGTGGTAACCTTCGGGTGTAATTTTCATCAAGAATGCCAGTCTTGATTCAGTTTTAGAGCCTTTTTCTTTATTTTCTAGAAAACATACTGTTAAAGCAAGATCTCAGTTTTATTCTTATTTTATTTCTGCAAAATTCACGTTGGCAGTGTCGTAAACCAATTAAGAAAAAAAGTTTGGCCTTCTTAAAGAAACATAATTATTCAAAAGATCCATACCAATAACTAAAAGTTTTTATGCCTTAACAAATACCAGTTTTATTTTTTTAATAGATTTTGCTTGGACAATCCCCAAAACAAGTGACTCACACCAAATTGCTGATTAATCATTAAAGATAAAACAATCAATCAAACATTCTATGTGGTAATTTACCTTTAGTTAAAGTTTGTTATAATCACTCATCAAAGCAAAATGCCATGAACTTTGAAACAGAGACCAAATTTATTGAATGACTATAGTTTAACTTTGTATACAGCTGACAATTTATTGTCAAATATCTAAAGCATACCTTCATAAGATCTTTTTCAGTTTGAGAAGTATCCTTTGAGTAGTGAGTCAACATTTCTGTCAGAAGTTTAACATTGTTGGTACATGTATCAAGCTCTAGATTTCGTCTGGCTATCCTTTCCACTTTGAGTTCATCCTATGTTAGAATAAGAGCGTAACAATCACAGACATGCTACCAGTTTTGAATAATGAGATAAGAGTTTAGTACATTTAATACACATGGTAATACGCCCAACAGCACTTCAAGTTGAGGATGTAATGTTGCTTGTATTACCGCACCTTAAGGGTTGTAGGGGGCTTGTGTCTTTATTGGCCTTTGAGAAGGGACTGAGGATTAGTCTGAGGAGGTACAGGTGAAGGAGGTAAGGGACAGTCACAGCACTAGGAAGAATGTGGATAGGGTTAAATGAGGATTACTCTACTCTGATGCATCAAATGAATGGGGAGGGGGGGGTCAAAATAAACAGGGGTGTGGATAATTTCTTAAAATCTTTGTTAATAAACAAGGGTGTCAAAAAGAATGGGGGGTGGGTGAGAATTCTTCAATTCAACTAGTATTCATTGCCAACAAAAAACACACAACAAACAACAGTGTACTTTACTGAATTGCAGAAAACCTGGAAGGGCAACAAAGCAGGGATCACACAATACCAAGAAAGTGCATGTTGTGGAGTACAATTTTTGGTGTGAAATTTTGAGCCAAAAATGCATGCCCACAAGCATAAAGTGCTCGATAAACATTTGAAGAGCTCAGTGCAAAAACGGCCTAAGTGACGATTTTTGGTGACTTTTTAAAATACTGGCAAATTTGGGTTTTTTTTCACAGCTGTACTTTTTTCTAGGCTAAGGCCACAGTTTTTTAATTTTTAGTTTTACGAGATTGCCTCCTTAAATTTTTGGGTCGGCGGGATAAATAAAAATAAAAATAAAATTTGGTTTTATTTATTTTTTTTATATTTTTATTGCAGTAATAGGTAGGAGAGAATAAAAAAATAATAGTTTAATTGGTAAATTCCTTTTAAGGAAAAGAAGATTGTATACTGCATATTATACAGTCAGTAAGAGCACCGTAAATCCCAGTGTATAAGCCGACTCCATGTATAAGCTGACCCTGGTATTACCTAAATCCTAAAAATGTATAAGCTGAACCTGGTATTACCTAAATCCCAAAAAAATGGGATTTAGGTAATACCCTTTGTATAAACCGACCCCCTTTTCGAAGTTAAAGGAAGTTCATGCCCAAAAGGTTAACGTTTTTTATGTCTGCATGCAGTGTAAAAAGCTGAGCTTGAGGTTTCAAAAAACTTTCCCACGCAAAAGCGAAACAATGCAAATGCCAGTGCGTTAGTTAATTTTAAAAGTCTAGGAAACTTCCTGCAAAGCACGTGCAATGAAGAGGCG
>JAOBRG010274537.1:0-16180 GCA_027574985.1 Umimayanthus nakama | reverse complement strand
GACTTTTAATCGATTAGATGGGCAGTGATATGATTGGATGAAATGACTTTCTATTGTTACACCTTTTCCCCAACCATCCGATGCTCGTGGATTCTCCACTCGCAAAAAACGGTTCTTGTGAACAGATGTACCTTAATTTGTTCTTTATACTCTATCATTGACTACCACCTTCCGTTTTTGTTCCACTGAACAATGAAAGGAAAGCTATCATAAACACAGAATTGGGATGAGTCATCCAGCGTATATTTCTACAAATCGAGGCCTTGAAAGATCTCAAAATTTGCTTAAAAGCTGCTCGAGTCCATGAAAAATTTCGAAATTTTGCTCTTTCCGTATTCAAACTTTCAACCGAAAGTTCGCACTTTTCGGTAATCGGATTTTTTTTTCGTTTGCTGGCAGTTTGTCACACACCGTACGTGGGTCCCTAAAACGTATGTATTTATAATGCCACAAAAGTCTTCAAAACTTGCACGGATATATATACAGCTTTATATACTGGCCATGCTAAACTATAAACGCAAGGTACTAGTACTATACTTATCATCGCCATTTCTACTATTACTACTAGAGACTGAAATTTCAGTTACACATTCTCAATAGTGCAAAAGTCAATAAAATTAATAAAAAAGAAGTCAAGATGTATTTTAACTACTCAAAGATTCATTGACAAGAAACTAGGCTTCAACGAAGTGAAACACCAACAAGCAGGCATTGTTGGGACACAATTCAATTCAGTCGCGCCAAAACCCCTTTGAGTTCGAGCCGCTATCATTTAGTTGACCTTAACAACAGTTTCCTGTCCGTCAGCAGGCTGTCTTGTGGCTTCGGTACTCGGTAGTTGTTCTTCTGGGATGAGCCCGCGTTCCGACTGGCCATATCCGAGAATTTTCTCAGCCGCGTATCTTTGCTCCGCTTCCAGCCGAAGATAGCGAGGTTTGAAACAAGAAATAAAAATCAGAGCAGTCAGAACCGAAGCACACGCCATGAAGTACATCCCGTTTCGTAAATCGCTGACCTTGCTCGACTCGGACGCCGCGCCTGGTTCCCCCTGACACTTCGCGTTTGGGAAGCGGCTGTGGTCTTTGGACTGGGCGAGCGCTTGGCAGACCAGCACTATGACGATCCCGCTCAACTGTCTAGAGGGGGAAAAGAAGAGCTGTTGAGTGAGTCTTTTACAAAACGCTTGCGAGTTACCATAGATACGCGAGAAGTTTGAAACTGAATTCTTCATAAGGTGATGGCGATGATGACGATAATAATAATAATAATAATAATAATAATAATAATAATAATAATAATAACAACAACAACAACAACAACAATAATAATAATAATAATAATAACAACAACAACAACAATAATAATAATAATAATAATAACAATAATAATAGTAACAATAATACTAATAATAATAGTAACAATAATACTAATAATAACAATAATAATAACATGGTCATAACTCGCCTGATCGTTTAAAAATATTAGAGAATTTTGGTTTTTTAAGTCGAAAATGTTATATTATTCAAACATAATTTTAAAAAACCAACAAACCAATAACATTTTTAATAATAACAATACTCTCTAAAACAAAAATATAAACAGTAACAGTAATAGCAACAGTGATAATTAAAATTAATGATAGTAATAACAAAACCAGGAGGTCGCCATCACCCTAAGGTGTTTTTTTTGGCGAGTTCTTTCTAAAGGGAAATGTTGAATAAATAGTCGATGCAAATTGTTACTTGGTATTATAAACAAGCGTTCAGTTCTTGCCGCTACACGCACTTCTTCAGGTAAAACTGCAAATCTGATTGCTGAGCTCTAACACCAAGGCACAATTTGCCTCGCCTCTCAGGATAGAAAGCTTTGGTTAAAACATTAACTATTTAAACCTTCCTCAACCTATAAAGTACCACTTGAGGCGTTGCCAGTGTTATGCGGCCAGACAAGTTGGGCCATAAAATCAGGGACCAAAGAAAATAAGAGAGTACTCTTTGTTGACCGCAAGAATTTCATCAAGGTTAAACATCGTCACAAGCACAATTTGAGTTCGTTTTAGAATGGTCCGACCGCCTTTATTAGAAGGCAAACCCTATTAATTAAAGCATTAAGGTGCCGAACATTTACATTAATTAAAACAATGAAAACCAGATTTTTTAAAAACTTTTGATATCCGAACGTCACTAGTAGTCTTTTAAACCTAGTTTCCGTATGATTGCCCACGATCGCCAAATCGCTGAATATACTGCCAGCGATCGTCAGCGATTATATGAAATACTTTTCAGCGATCGTCGGCAATCGTGTGAGATTCAACGCTTCATTGAATTCCAGTGATCCGCCGATTGTGAGCGATAATATGGAAACCAGGCTTTTTAACCGAGACGTTCTATCCTTTTGAATTTGTCTAAAAAATTATTCAGTACCAACTCAATAATTATTTTAAAAAGAAGAGACAACCAGCTAATCTGACCCTGTGACGTCATCTGCAAAACTGTGTATCATCAAGCCTGCTCTTAAAGCAGTCCTTTGGACCAAGTATCAAATTTAAGGAACTTCTGGAAAAGAGGTTTTAAAAGTCTTTCAAACACTAAAGTGTAAATCACTAAATAAGTAAATTTTATTGTGGCTTGTCTCGCGGCTGGGGCCTGGAACAACATGATATACGGTTTTGCACATGTCCTCGCCCCTGATTGGCTAATTCCAGGGACTCAGATCAGCTGGAAGTTTTCTTTCTTAAAAAAGAATGAACGACAAGCGAGGTGTAATACCGGCGGTAATTCTTAGTTATAAAGCTGCAATGTATGCATGAAAAGCAACCAAAATGGCAACAGTAAAATGATTGTAACCAGCAGAAATCATTCGGAACACATTACCCAGTCATCCACATGAGGCCAGCGCTTGTTGCCTCGGCAACAGGGTAAGTACACTCTACGCCCACCTCCAGACATACGGGCATTAGGGCGAAGGCAACGAAACCGAACACTCCTGCGAGGGACACCAAGGCCGCGGGCATGCCGGGTCTTTGCGATACCTACAAGCGAAACAAATTATGGGCCTTATGTGACGGGTCTACTTGGTGTCTGGGAGTTTCCACGGGGTCCTGAGTGAGCATCAAGTAGAGCTTTGGTAAATATAAAAGTAGTAAATACTGAAAAAAATCCCTCACCAATTTTCTGAACGTAGTTGATGAAACCAACTTTCGTAGGTTGACCCTAGCGTTAAATATAAAGGAGCTTTTTGCACAAACCGATCAAATCGTCAGCTTACCAGGGTGAGCGCAATGACGGCGATAGCTGCAAAGGCGTAGGAAACCTTGGCTGCGGTAATGAAATCCTTGGTCTTGTCGACGTAGAACCCCGCCACTGCCCCGCCCAACAGTCCCACCGCGATCAGCACAGCTCCGGTGGTACCAGCCATCTTCTGCAGCGGTACGCGATGTTTTGAGTATTAATAATAGCATATGTTAAAATTGTACTATAAATAAATATGTAATGAAAACACTTGCAAAGAGATCAGCATTAGAAGTCTTGCAGTTTAGTGTTTCGATTTTGATGACTAATTTTTTGTGAAGAGAATCCCAAAACCGGCAGAGCAGGTGGGGAAGGCGGGCCTACCCCCCTCCCCCCCCTTTGCCAACTCCCCATGACCCAACTTTCAATTATATGACGTTTACAGCAACTAGGGATGCAACAAACTACGGCAGTTTTGTGAACTTTAGGCCCAAGTTTACACAGCTATTTCACAAACGGTCGTCTAATTCAAACCCAGACCGAATGGAACTGCGGGAGTTCAAAAACAAGTGAAGTATGAACAGTACGTGGACATATACATACACACATGCAGATATAATCACGCTTACACACTTACATACACGTACACACTTCTACATACTATTCAAGTGCAGTTATAAATATAAGTTTAATCTAACTGCACTCCCAAATACTCATACGCACTTGAGTGTTCTCGTACATCACCTCACACGCACACACAAAAAACACACACACACTCATTTACACGTATGCACATTTAAGATACTTACGTCGTCATACCCATAAGGACAGATCACTTGTTGAATGAGAGTTGTCAAAGCAGTGAACAAACCAATCCCGAGTCCAAACGAGCCCATCAAGATCAGATACTGTTTGTTTCTTACAAGCTGTTGAAATGAACATTGAGAGAAGATCGCAGCAGTAAACAGGCTATAAACATGAAACTTCATTAGGAAAGAACAAATTCTGCCTCCTCATAACAATAAATGTGACTGGTTTTTTGTCAATTTAGGTTTTCTCCTCTAGTACGCAGTCAGTATTCTAATACTTTATGTATTGTAAACTATACAACATAAATTCCAATACATTCTGAATCTGCTTTAGGTTATCGCCTTTGTTACTCAATACAAACGCACCTTCTAGTCCGTTTTATCAATTACTTTATACTGTACATTTTATTAACAGTTGTTTTGTAAATGTAACACGTGGAAATAAAAACCTTTGAAACGAAATTCGATATTGCCTTCTCTATATGTCTCCAGTTCTATAAACGAAGCCTCAAAGTCCTTGTAAGCGAAAGCTCTAGAAAGGAGATGGACCCACATTGATGTAGAAACACGGAACCGGATGAATGGGCTCACACGGGGTCAGAGATTTTTTCTCTTTCCGGGTCCACTGTGGGCCCATTTTCCTTCTCGGGCTCATGCTCAGGACCAGGTTACTCGAAAGCAGGTTAAACGTAACCAAGGGTAAGCGAAACTTTGAACTAAATTAGAATTTCTCTATCTAGAAATGAGTCCGGTCTTCCTAACGTATCACTGAATAAATTCCAAAAAACCCAATTACGTAAACTAGTTCTTAATTAGAGCCCAAACCAGCCTTCAAGAGAGCAAAGTCAATTAAGGGTTAAATATTTAACTCACTTGGTTAGCGCTTTAGAACAACCAGGCCCAAAAGGTGTTACCACATTTAAAAGCTACTGTGTTTGCTTAATAGTGCTGAGCGGCAATCTTACTGGTAACCACTTCATTTATGAGTTGATTGCAGGACCGTGATTCAGCCAAGGATCCCGTTACGGTAAAATTCACGCTCGTCGGTAATTATACCAACCTTCTTCAGTCCCCTGACGAACGGCTCGGTTGCTGTTGACGCTGACAAAGTAGGAGGGATTGGGGGTGAACTGCTACAAACACCAAACGTTGCCAAGGTTACACCGAGGAAGGCAGGAATGGAAAATATCCAAAGCTGAAACCAGGAGAATTAGTTTAGTGTATATGCAAAACTAAGCCTGATATAAATTGGAATTTTCGCACACAGGAAGAATCCCGCAACGATAGCACAGCGGTTAAGATTTACACTACTTTCACACTGCTGTCCACATTTACGTCACAGTGGTGACAATTGCCGTTGGTGTGACATCGGTGGTAGAGAGGTACTGTGACAGCGGTGTACTTAACTGTGCAGTGACAGTAATGACCTAAATAGCAGTGTGACAGCGATGACAGTGACGACGCTGTAACATTACTGTGCACACTAGTGTGGTAGTGGTGACAACTGGCAGCGCCGCTACAGTGATGTCCACACCCAGAGGGGGGACTCCCATATAAAAAAGGCGGGGATGCTCGTCGGAAAATTTCAATTGAACCCCTAAAAGGTACCAATCTGGGTGTGGCTTAAGCTGAGTTTTACCCCTAAAAGGTACCAATCAGAGCAGAGACAAACAGTTAATTTCAATGAATTTAATAGCAATGAAGATAAAAGCATGGAACATTTTCCGCTATAAGTCGTTTTGGAAAGCATTTTCATAAATCTTCGCTCATTAATCGTCACTTGTTAAAAAAAAACAAGTTCAGAGATATCATTAAATTCGTGGCACCCCTAAAAGGTACCGTGTTTTATGCAAATGCGAGTTTTTTTCTTTGAACACCCTAAGTGGTACCAAAACCTAGGATTTTAACCCCTAAGAGGTACGACGAACATCCCCGCCTTTTTATATGGGAGTCCTCCCCCGGGAGTCCACATTAGTGTCACAGCGATGGGCCCATCACTGTGAGAGCAGTGGCAACTGACAGCACTGTCACAACGCTCTGCTCCTTTTCGGTGTTACATCGTTGTAACCATCGTTGTCTAACCGCTGTGGGATTTTTCTTGTGTTTAGCTACAATCTAAAAGTTCGTATTCAATAGTGATAAGAAAAGTCCAGGAGTTTTTCAGAGTAATTCTGAGATTACGTTCGACTACCTAGCCCTTCGTTTTTTTTCATGGTAAAAACAATAATACGTCGAATTTATAAAGCTTGGAGCGAGCATTGAGTCGATGCGTTTTAGGACGGGACAAAAGAGTTAAAGCAAACATATGCGATTTTTAAAACAGCATCAAAGAGCTCCCAAGTCGCAAGACCTGTTTGGATTGGCTGTCTGTATAATCCGATATGAACACCTCTCACCATTTCTTTCATATCAACGCTCCTTTTTACTATAACTGGTGCCAGTGCATTTGCAACCAATACCCCGCACGGATTTGCTGTCAAATTAAAAAAATATATATCAAAATGTGAAAAATCGAACAAGTTCAAGCTATTTATCTGACAATAGAGAAACCCACGGCCTCGATATAACACAATGGCGGACCTCTGTCCTCCGCAGAGGTTTCGCCAGAGAGGAAGGGAGAGAGAAAAAAAGAGTGCCGTGGAGGAAGGAGGGCGTGCGGGGGATCAACCTTCCTACACAGGAGGAATCCTACAGCGGTTAGACACCACTGTGCACAACGCTGTGACAGCGAAAAGGAGTACAGCGATGTGACATCAATGGTGCGGACAGTAATGTTACAGCACTGAAAATGACAGCACTGGGGCATCAGTGGTTATGACACCGATGTGACAGCGATGTTAACACTAGTGTGACAGCGGTGGCAGCTGACACCGCTGTGACAGCGTTGTTTACATTAGTGTGACAGTGATGGCAACTGACAGTGCTGTGACAGCGGTGAAAACTGACAGCGCTGTCACAACGGGGGCAGCTGAGAGCGCAGTCACAACGATGTGTACACTAGTGTGACAGCGCTGTCAGTTGCCACTACTTTCACAGTGATGTGCACATCGCTGTCACACTAATGTAAACATCACTGTCACAATAATGTGAACATCGCTGTCACAGCGCTGTCAGTTGTCACCGCTGTCACACTAGTGTGCGCAGTAATGTCACAGCGTTGTCATTGTCAACGTTGTTGCACTGTTGTCAGTTTACATCGATGACACACAAATGTTGCTGCCATCGCTGTCACAGTACTGTAATTACCATTGTTGTTGCACTCGTGGCATACTGTCACCGGTGTGACATTAGTGTGGACAGCAGTGTGACATTACTGCAAAACTCGACCGACGTGCCACCGCTGTGGAATTCCTCTTGTGTACCCTGCTTCATCTTCTTTTCCAGCTCACTATACCTCTCCCTCTCTATCACATCATGCTGTTTCTATACTTTCTTCTTCAACTTCGATTTCTTTACTTCTTTCCAGTCTCTACCCCTTATCATTTCCTATTCCTTCTACTTGTCTTCCACCTTCTCCATCTTAATTTATTTTACTTGATCCTCTGCTTTTACATGTATCTTATTATCTCGTTATCCTCTTTTTTATGCTATCTTCTTCCTTTAATCCCCCTTTATCTGCATTCATGGCTTAACCTCAGAATCGTCCGGCTCCTGCTTCCTGGCCATTCCAATTCCGTTTCCACCCCACCTTGAACTGTAACTGTCACCTCTTCTTCTACTTTAAGTTTCTGCATCGATTTCGCACTCATTTCTTGCTATCTATATCTCATAACCTCTAATTTGTCCCCTTCTCTCTTTTCCCCACGGTAAAGAACTGAATTTCAGACTCTTACATGTTCCCCTCTCAAACATGTTCCGTTATCAAATGCAAACAAAACGGGTAAGTACTGGTGTCAATTCGTGAATAGTATTGCGGCTCTGTTGCCAGAAATGAAAGAAGAAAGGGAATCCTATTGACATTCAGTAGTTGATGTTTAAACAAAGCTGCACAATTGCTATAAAAAGCGACTTTGCAAATAAGATTTTAATACTGTTGCTTGTGTTAACCCCCCCCCCCCCCCCCACACACACACCCAGTTTCCTCATTCTTGTAACCAAATGGTCCTGAGTTCATTTCCCAGCCTGACCGAGGGTTGGTCTAATTTCTCAACGTTCTATTGGGAAACTTAAAAGAACTGCATACTTGTCGATAGTAGGCTAGTGCCAGTGTTGTGGACTGTTAAAGAAGGGCAGTGGGTCATCAGTGAATTGAAATTACTGTCATGTGCCACCGTAGATAAACCAATTCGCTATTATTAATGATACTATTGTTATTACTGTTGTATTATTATTATTATTATTTCCCATTATTGTAGTGACGTGATAACTCACCAAGTGATGAAAGCATGTTCGCGGTGGCTCTCTCTTTCTCCCCAAACCAATTTGCAGCAAGTTTTGTGGGTGAATTGAGAAGAAAGGGTTGAGCACAGGCCGCCAGAGCTTGCCCAATCATTACTACAATAAACCGGTTCTCACTGTAAAAGCCACTAATAATACGAATAACAGCTCCAACAGCATTTAACCACGCTCCCATGACAACCTACACAATGAACAACACCTTGTCAGTATTCAATTCAACTAAAAGTCCAAGAAAGATTAATTCTATTGTGATGGACTTTTCTGGGCAAGTATTCCTCAATCTTCTTGGGCCCCTCCCACTTGCTTACTTTTCCTAATGAGGGGCTACAAATTAAGTTCAAATTGAGGTTGGAAATATCGAAAAATAATCTATTTTTAACACAGTACCCTTCTGCTTCAATGCCTACATATATTTTTTTGTTGAGGCAGGAAAGGGGGGAGAGGGGGGGAGCTTATAAGAATAATAATATTTTATTTTTAATAATAATAATAGTAATAATAATAATATTTTATTTAAGCACGTATCATAGAGGAACTTAAAAAAAAAACTCGTTAAAACATGAACGAACATACATATAAAATATTTCATAAATTATTTAAAAGATTGAGATTATAAAAGAATTACATGTGTGTTTCTAACAGTACTTTCCTTAATCGACCCCCCTCCCTTTGTCCCCTCTCATTCTAACTCAGTCACTCAGAACCCTACACTCAATGCATACAAACATCAATACATCCCACTTTTAGTTTTATGTAACTGGTTAGGTGGGGCAACAGTTTAGGTTTAGGGGAGGGATATGTGGAGCATTAGTTTAGGATCAGGGGAGGGGTAGGTGAGCAACTGCCGAAAAAACCATTTAGCTGCATTGTTTTTTCATAGCCAACCTATTTGTTGAGCCCCAAATTAATGTTTCCCTATTTCTTTCAACCTAATAAACAAGATTATAAACTACTAACAGTATTTTCCGTATCAACTTTTAAGAATAGAGTTTATTCATTCTGTTTGTTCTCACACAACACATTATCCTGTACTCACTCCCATCCTGAGACCTTTGGTGTCCAAGACCCAAGATGCAAGAAACCCACATGGGAAGAACGCTACCATGTATACAACGGAGAGCCAGTTAATATCATCTTCTGACTTTTTGAAAAATGATGCTGCATAGTTGGCCACAGGGGCAAAACTTATCCATATCTGTAATAAATATTATTAATAGTTTAAAAATAATAACAAAAACATTGATAATAACTATAGTTATAAATATAATCTTAATGAAGATCTGTTGACCAGCTATATTATTATTATAACAGCTTTCAACACACTACACTATGAAATCACCAGGGATCGGTTACATGTATCATAACCACCTGTGTTGAAAGCCATCAGGGATTTAAAACAAAGCTGCCAAGCAACAGATCACATCAATACTTTAAGTTCAGGTAGAGTTTTTCTGACTTCAGTAGAACAAGCCATTAGAATTAATAACTGTAATACATGTAAATTTAATATTTTGGAAATTGCATTGACTTTATGCAACTTGCAATGACACTGTCATTGTAAACAAGCATTGAGAGTTGTTTTTGTTACTAATTACATTAAAACTGTAAGCATACTATCTAAAACTGATATTGATGTAAATCCTCAAAAACCTAAATGAAACTAAATTTCGTTTATAGTATTTCCAGTTACAGCTAGGTTAAAAAGTTAGTTTATTCTCAGAATTGTCCAGACTGCCCATTATACTGTCTTATCAGTTTACTTTCTTGTAAAAAACTACTATTTTTATATTTTGTTGTTGTATCTGCATCAGGTGAGTAATAAAATTCTAGAAAGTTTGGGGCCTGAGGAAGGTGTATTGAGTTTGTACTTCTCCCTGAAAATATTCTTGACCACACACACAGCAAAAAGGCCTACGTACATCTTCAGTTCTGTGAAGAAGGAGGGGAGAGGTCCGAGAGGTAGACTAGCCCGAACACCTTCCTGGGAAGTCAGCAAAATAGGTAGCATACCTGTTGCTGAGAGGAGGTCAGGGGGTCGCTGGGGTGGGATGCCTGGTGGGGATAGAGGTTTGTAAACCACTAGTTCGCCACTAGCAAAAAAATAACAACTAAACAGACAAGACGGTGTAAGATTTCCTTTTTGCTCAACAAATTCAAGAAAAGATAACAGGAACTGCTAAAATTTAAAAGCATACACATTTACTTACATTTACCTGGTATCAAAAAGTATCAAATAGACTAGCTACCAGTACCCGTCTTCCTACCCCATTATCTTACATAATTTTACGTTCTATCAAAACTCACCATTGCATTGGAAAAGTTCAGAACACACAACACCAATAACATGAACCATCTTCGTTTGTAAAGTCGAAATGTTTGTGTTGTTTTGTAATTCAGTATTGCTTCATCTTGAGAAATGCTTCTGCCATATGTCGGACTATGTCCTTGCACAACAGGTCGAAGAAACGGGGTTTTTTCATCAACAGCCGGTTGCATAGACATAGTTCTGCATTCACTATTTTATGTCCCCGTGATTTCAACTTGATCGGAAAGTTGTTATCACTGGAAAATTATTAGACAAAAGAAACAAAAAGCCGATCACAGCACCGAAAAATTGGACAACCAGCCAACATGAGAATATAAATCCCTGCAGATCACGGAAATTGCCTATTGATTCGATCCTGTCACGCAACTGGGGTGAAACACCATAATACAGCCTCCCTCATTGGCTTAAACTTGAACAGCCATTGCTTCGTATCAAACCAATCATAAAAGCTCTATTATTGAGGTACAGTGATGCGAGAACTTGAAGGTTCAGTTTGTGGAGAAATCCTGTGAAAACTTGCGAACGAAGGAGTTGTAGCCTGTCTTTCCGACATGGATTGGAGACATTTCAATGATTTGAAGCAGTATTCCGTCACGCTCACCGGACTGGTTGGGCTGCAAGTCCCATGCCTCATATCCAGAGCGCCACGAAGTTCGTCGCTTGCCTCCTTTCAGTCGTTGGGATTCCCCTTCAATTTGAGGAGACAAACACTCGATGAACATTTTTCCTTCTCGCCAGAGAATCTGAAGGAGGGTAGATATCACACCGTGGTTACTAACTTGTTCCACCATGCAGGTGATCTATTCGACACGGCAGTCGATACAGTATTCTGTATTAACGGCAGCGTCTTGGGAAATTTCCAGATTGCTTTTAAAATAAGGATTTTTGGGCTTACTTGCAGAATACCCGGCCACTCGAGTTAATTTAAGTTTATTTATCACTGCGCATTCCTCGTTCTATAATAAAACATGCGCAGTAGATTCGAGAACAATAGTGGCAGGGTATTCTGCAGTTGCTTCACTTACATGTATAGTTTTTCCCCAGGGGGGGACCCCAATTAATATATGACGGGGGCCGGGGGGGGTCCGAAAGTTTAAGTGTATCGTTTTTTGGAGTTTTGTATGGCTTTAGGGTATCTTTTTTTAAGCTCGTGTATTTTTTTAGGGTATGAATTCGAGAGTTTTATGCCACGACAATTTTTAATTTATTTAGAACAAAATCGATTTGAAAAACAGTGTCAAAACCATGATTGTTTTAGTTGTTGTCCAAAGTTGTTGTGAGGTATATCCGTAAAATCAATTTAGAACAAATAGACTGAATGACAGGGGTAAATCTTGCATAAGATCAAAACAGTGTATATTTTTAGGGTACCAAATGTTCCAGCATGTATTTTTTTAGGGTACCGAAATCACCGAAATTGAGTATTTTTTAGGTTTAGGGTTGAGCTCAACTTTCGGACCCCCTTCCTCCGTCATATGTTAATGGGTATCTAAAATGAAGTAATTAAATGAACAAGTATAGATTGAAACTCAATGCATCAATACTTCACCCCCATTAAAACTCATAGTCAAAACTGAAACAACAATAAATCAACTTTTTCAGTTAAAAGCTACAAAACTGCCAGCCAGTGTAATCTTGCAACCCTCCCTCCCCCAATCAATAAAATACATACCTCTTATTAGCCGAGTGCGGGGTCTGCATGGCAAGTTATGGACCAAGTTTTTTCCTTCCTTTAGAGCTTTAGAGCATGAAAACAAGTAAGGAAAAAACGGGGATCCATAACTTGCCATACCGCCCGAGCAAATGAGGATAATAAGATGTTTATTGTATGGTATTGTTGGTTATTCCGGTTTTGAAAAGGTGATCGATAGCTAGGGGAACAATGTCTGCTCCAAACTTGGACAGAAATTGCAGGTTGATATCAACTGATCCTAGCTGTCACACCTTTCTGCTAGCCACAGCCACTTGCAAGTCCTAAGCCTTAATCCTGGTGTCTCTTACAGCAGAAAAGATAAGCTTTTTCCCCCTTTCCTACTTCCCCCCCTCCTTAGTTTCAGTTAATCATTATTTTAGAAACTTAAAATGTTCTCTGTGTATGTCACCTTGCAGACGTTGAACACTTGGTCAGTAACCTTAGAATCTTCTTGGCTTGTGGATACGACGTACACCGGAGGTATGGCCGAGCACATCTTCTGGTGTCATTCATTGGAGGAGGAGCAACTGGCAACCTAATGCAACTTGCTCAGTACTTGTACCAACAAGTGAACTGGAAAAATATTTTCCCCTCTCCATCATCATGGGGGATATTCAGCAATTCTTTTGCCAACTGGCTTGATTCATTCCAGGAAAGTGCTTTGGAATCTGTCTATGAGACTGTAAATGCTTGGAGACCTTGCATTGGTGCCAGTGCTGCCGTTTCATCAGTGATTGCCATTGAAGCTTGCACAAACTTTTCATCCTTACTGCGCAAAGTTGAACGCTTTAGAGCAAGGAACAGACAAACTCCATGGCAATGGCCAGATGATAACCTGCTCTTTGAGACAATGTACGAACTCATCCAACTTGTAGTCACTGGACTTTTCGTGTTTGAGGACCTTATGTTGTTTGTAGATAGCACGAGAAGAGACAGAGGGATTCTGGGTAGTTTGGTGGCATACTCAGTGGATGGAATTGGTCATGCCGCCCATTTGGGCGGTTTCATGTTTTGGGTGTTGTACTACTCAACCTTCCTTTCAAAGATCCCAAGGAGGCATTTTCCACGGATGTTGTAACTGAGAATAAGCCCCAAATGTGCCAAATGTTTAAATTTATGTCTTACTGTATATTGTATGGTGCTTTTTGCATTATGTGATTGGCCAGTCAAAATGAGTTATCCAGCACCAATCACCTTGGTTCATTCAGAACATTAAAACCTCACTCCCAAACTGTTTTTAATACTAAAATTATTATAATGATGATGCACTTTTCATTATCATTGCAAACAGGAAGAAAACAACATTAATTATTCTTGTCTTTTTTATAATAGGTTTTTGTTTCAGCATTTAAGGCGACTTATGGCTTGAACAAACACATAAAAAAGCTGCCAAGTAACAAAGATACTTATTTAATTGTACTTTTCCCTGTTGGAGAGTATATGTATCATGGGTTTGGAGATTACAGTCTGGTCTTTTGTTTTATTTGCAAACAGAATTGTGTAGACTTTACCGCTCATTTCTTTTTTACTCTATTCCCCCCTTAGTGTCAGTTCCTTGGTTATCAATATTCTTCCTATTTCAAGAGTACAGTATCATATGTATCTCCAGTTTAAAGATAATAATCTATGGCCTTTTGTTCTCTCAGAATCTTAAATATTGTTTTCACTGTTCTGATTTACACAAATTAAAACAACTATTCCCCTCAGTATGGGTGCTAATGTCAATAGATGTTCACCACACCACATTTGCAGCTCAGTAAATGTCCATCCTTATTGTATACCAAATCAGCAAGTATACAAAAGTGCTTTTTAGGAGCTCTGATTGGCTAGTGTTGCTCATAAATATTTTTTTCAATCATAGTTAATATTTAATGCTTTTATTCCGATTTCACTTGAGTGAACCCAGTTTAGTACTGAAAGTTTATGTGTTTCTATTCATAAAAAATGTAGGTTTCTTATTTTTTCCCTTTTTTATGCATTATATACATAGCTAGAGAAAAATTGCTCTCTAGTCACTCAACCTGCCAACATTTGGAAATCAGAAATCAAGACACTCATCCGGCATTACTATAGCTGACTATAACTATACTCGTACGAACGGATTGGATCGTAAAGGGAATGTCTTCTCAATTTGAAGAAAAAAAACTAGAAAAATACTGATTTACTGTATGTCTTTAATTAACAATGTAAGTTTAAAAGCAAAATTTAGGTCTGAAGTTCGGGAAAATCGAGACGTCCCGATTCTTGGAGATTTTAAAAAAATCGAAGGTCGGGAGAGTTGGCAGGTGTGGTCACCTACACTTAGGGAAGTATAATATTGTTATTAATATTGTTAACACTCTGAATTATGAAAATAAGTTCATTCCTTGCATAATTTAAACCGGGACATGCTTGTAGCATAGACCAGATCATAGAGATACTTTTACATGGCTCAAAAAAGCAGCGTGACAAATGGCTGGCCAAAACGGGGAAGTGGCACGTCATAAAGTACTTGGATGGCCAAACGAAAGATAAAATTTTACAAGCAAAATATTCCTTGACTGCTAAAACAAATTCTGATGGCACTTCAGTTTTTTTTTTGTCCTATTTCGTTCCCTGGTTAATTTATCTGTAAAAATGTGGAAACAGAAGCGAGAAAACTTGTGGTTAAATTTTAAGTTGGGAAAAATGTTCTACAACACATTTGATGGGGCACATTTAGTTTCAGTGTAGGCACCAATAGCCTCTGGGCCTGAGCTAGAATAGCCTGCATAGCAGGCGGTCATAGTCGTACGTTCAGCGCTCAATTTTTTTTACTTCGGCTTTGAACACCGCCAAGTATCAGCGCTCAATTTTTTTACTTGGCGTTGAACACCGCCAAGTATTGGGGGAATGGGACGAGAAAGTCGGCGCCGGGGACTTAGCACATGGGAAAACTCGGTATTGACGAGAAAAGTCGGGGTCATTTTCCAATCTAAAGATGATCTCCAAAGTTGCGGAACGACGTAACAACGTGTAGGTAAAGCTAGAAACTCAGTCAGGCTGTTTTAGATTACCGCTCACCTTGAGCTTTGTTTTCAGTTTTCCGCACGTAACTCCGTTAATACGCATCGGATACCCACAAACCTATATATCAATGGAAAGCTTATGAAATTATCTAAATGATGGTGAAAACATTGTTTCAGAATTTTGGTTTATAAACGAATGCGAGCATCATAATCCAAACTGTTTATTCTACTTTTAAACGTCAATGTGGCTGTCAGTTTTAATTTCAACCATTTTTAGTTTTTGAAATTCAGCACAATTTTTACTTTAATTCCGTCCTGGTGATTTCTGATTGAAAGCGTCTTTAATTGAAGAAGATTCCCCATTTGTAGCATGCAAAACTGCCATGTTTGAGTCATAAAAAAATTTGGAGCGGAGTTTCAAAATTCACCAGAACGGTTTTCATCTTTGACTATTATTTTATCAACTTGCCAAATTTGACTGCATGAGATTAAAATTGAGGGAGCATTGGTCATTCTCATTAACTTAGATTTAGCCAAATTATGTGTCGAGAAATTCACTCCTGAAGTATACACCGCGCGTCGTACAATTTTACTTTCGGTAAAAACTTTCGTTCGTCATATCTCGGAAACTATAAGGCGTATTGAAAAACATTTTTTTGACTAGAAGTTCTACTGAGTAGAAGATCATTTCATGTGTATTTAGGGACTGGTCATAATTTAGCAGGGGGGGAGGGAGG